>WAHA01000055.1:0-31632 GCA_008973685.1 Trametes sanguinea
GGTGGTGTTACGTAAGGCGCTAACTGTACAGTAGAACAAGCCACCAGCGCTGGGGAAGCGCTCAGAAATCCACAAATGCGAAAAGGAAGGATGAGGTCCCGGGTTCAATCCCGGGACAGTGCAAATGATTAAAATGCAAAGTGAGCGATATATCTCGAGAACGGAGAAAGGAGCGACAAATGAAAAGGAGTGGTATAAGTACGCAATGCAAGTGTTCTATGGGGTGAATCCCAACTTGATACGGGCACAGAAACTCGAGCAATCGCTCAGAGTTCAACACTCCCCCCTGACCGGTCAAGTCCCCAGCCCAAGCATCTTGACCATCTCCAGCACCTTCGGCTTAGCCAGCGACTTGGTGAGGATGTCTGCCGGCATGTCCGACGTGCGGAGATGCTCAATCTCAATCCGACCCTTGGCTACTTCATCCCGAAGCCAGTAGAAGCGCAAATCAAGGTGCTTCATACGGCCATGGTGCTCAGGATTTTTCGCAACAGAGAGCGCAGAGAGATTGTCAATCCTGAGCCGTGAGGCCGCAGAGACGTCAAATCCAAACTCTGTGAGCAGGTTTCGCAGCCAGAGCACCTCTTGGCCTGCAGAGACCGCTGCAACAAACTCTGCCTCTGTGGTGGAGAGCGCAACAATAGACTGGAGACGACTAGACCAGGAGATCGCACCTGTACCCATCTTGATCACATAGCCAGAGGTCGAGCGACCTGTGTCTGGGCAGCCGGCATGGTCTGCGTCGGTGTACGAGGTGAAGAGCTCGTCGGAGGAGGAAGGGGAGTAGGTGAGCTTGTAGTCGAGGGTGCCCTTGATGTACCGGAAGAGGTGCTTGACCGCTTTCCAGTGCGCCATCCCGGGGTTCTTCGAGAAGCGAGCCAGGTTCCCAACAGTGCGGGCAATGTCTGGGCGAGTCGCCACAGCGAGGTAGAAGAGGGAGCCGACAGCCTGGCCATATGGGACATCCTGCATCTCCCGGACGGCTGAGGGTGTCGAGGGGCCCATGTCGGCGCTGAGGCGGAGGCCAGGGTCCATTGGGGTGCCGACAGGATCACAGTTGGCAAAGCCGTAGCGCTCCAGGATGTCGAGGGCATCTGTCGCGCGAGATGGAGAGGGAACGCTTCGCTCTGTCGCGCTCATCTTGACCCCGAGGAGCCAAGATGTCGGCCCTAGGTCCCGGAGCTTGAAGTGCGCGCGGCAGCTCGTCCTGACGCGCTGGATCGAGTCCTTCGACTTGGAGGCAATGGTGATGTCGTCGACAAGACAGGGATGATGATGCGCACTCCATCACGGAGGTAGACCCAGACACTGTGCTCGCAGACAAGGCGGTCAAAGCCCAGCTTGGTGAGCACCTCATGCAGCTTCTCGTGCCAGCAGCGACCGGCCTGCTTGAGGGCCATAGAGGCTACTTGCGCAGGCGCCACACCCAGTCCGGGGACTTCTCCTCAAGAGCCCTCAGGCTGCTTCAGGGAGACCTCCCCTTCAGTTCGCCGTTCAGGTAGGCGGAGGAGATGTCCACAGACTCGAGCTCGAGGTCCTCGAGGGCTGCCAGCGCAAGGATGGCGCGAATCGACGCCCATTTGGGTGTAGGAGCGAAGGTCTCGTTGTAGTCAAAGCCAGGGCGCTGGAGAAGCCCTTGGCAACGAGGCGACCCTTGTACCGCTCAATGGAGCCGTCTGCATTGCGCTTCACCCGGAACACCCAGCGAGAGCCAATGGCCTTGCGGCCGGGAGGCAGCTGGACCAGCTCAAACGTCCGGTTCTCCACCAAGGACTGGATCTCGTCCTGTGCAGCCCTCAGCCAGCGGTCCGCGCTCCTCAGGCGCAAGCTGCATGACCTCGGAGATCGACCTGGGCTCCCCAAAGTGCTCCTGGCTCGCCTTGAGCGCATGCTCCGCTACAAGACTCAAAGGCAAAGGCCAGTGCGTCGTCATAGGTTGAGGTAGTTGTCCCGCTGGCTGCAGTAGACCGCCCTCAATGCCAGCGAGCATGGCCTCCAGTGAGCACTCCATAGACGTCCTCATGACCATCTGCCAGAAGGTCGAGTTCGTCGTCTGAGGATGTAGGAGATGGAGGCGGAGCTGGGGGAGTGGGTGCAGGCGCAGGCGCAGGCTCTGGCTCGACTGGTGCCTCAATGAGAGGGTCTGGCGAGGGAGAGTGTCACTGGGGAGTGTCGCCGCGCTCTGAGGGCTCTGGCGTCGGAGCAGGGGAAGGAGTGGCCAATGCGGAGTCGCTGGGGCACAAGGTTGCGGCGCTCGAGCTCCTGGTTGTTGAGGGAACCCTGGAAGCGGGTAGAGCGCGCAGGGAGGTGGTTTGCGAGCCAGTGCAGGGTATGGCCTGAAGCCGCCATGTCCCTCTGCCTGCTGGTGAACGGATGGGCGCACAGGTGGGCGCGGAGGGACAGGAGCAGGCGCAGGAGCAGCAGGTGGCTGAGGGACGACTGGGGCAGGCGCAGGAGGTGCAGGAGGGCTAGGGGCGCGTTCAGGCGCAGCTGGAGATCGTTCGCGCTGACCCGCAGGTGCAGCGGCGGCGCAGGCGGCGCAGGGGCTGCAGGAGGCGGCGCAGGAGGCGCAGGAGGTGCAGGATCATCCCAGTCGTCTCCCCCCTGATCCGGCAGCTCTGGCGCATCAGGGACGTCCCTCTGGCGGCTTGTCAGCCGTCGCAGGGTCACCAGGGATGTTCACCTCGTCGGGGGCAGCCCAAAACGTTGATAGAGGGCGAGTTGCCAGGGAAGCAGCGCTCATCAAACACTGCATGCGACGAGATGATGAATCTCCTAGCAGCAGGGTCCCAGAACCGCCATGCCTTGGTGCCCTCGGGGTAGCCCACAAAGATGCACTTGCGAGAGTGCGGCTCCAACGCCTTGCGGTCCTTCTTGCGCACCAGCACGTACGCCAGGCAGCCAAACGTGCGGAAGTACGACACATCTGGCTTGCGGCCCTTTCCCTTCCAAGCAGTGTAGGGAATGGCGCCTCCTAGCGCAGAGGTGGGCATGCGGTTGCGGGTGTGGACAAAGGTAGAGACGGCATGGCCCCAGAACGACGGAGGGAGCTTGGACTGAGCTAGGAGCGCAGTAGCACCCTCAGCAATTGTCCGGTTGGCTCGCTCTGCGACGCCGTTCTGGTGGGGCTCATCTGGCTCAGTGTGCTGGCGCTGGATGCCGTGCTGAGCGCAGAAGTTGTTGTACTCCCTCCCAATGTACTCACCGCCCTTGTCGTCGCGCGTAGCCTTGATCCTGAGGCCTAGGCAGTTCTCCGCATATGCCTTGTACGCCTGGAAGGCCGCAAACGCATCACTCTTGCGCTTCAGGTAGGCCACCACCCAGAAACGCGTCGCATCGCAGACAAACGTCATCCAGTAGACGTGTCCTTCAGGCGTAGGCACCGGGAGCGGTCCCTTGAGGTCGGTGTGGACGAGGGCGATGGGGGTGTGCTTCCTGGACGCGAAACGAGGGATAGAGTGGCGGTTGAGCTTCCCAGCAAGGCAGGGCTCGCAGATGGGTCAGGCTTGCGCTTCGAGCGCAGCACAAGGCCAGAGACGAGGCCCTTCTTGACCACTGAGCGCAAATCGTCGAGATTGACGTGGGAGCAGCGCTGGTGCCACAGGGACTCGTCCTCCTCGCAGGTGGACGACGCAGAGAGCGCATGCTTCGCCTGGGGCACAGTGCGGCCAAGGAGATAGCCCACATTGTGCTCATTGACCGAGGCCTCGAAGCGCAGCTGTCCCTGGTGGTAGAAGAGCACCCGGGACGCGCACAGCTCGACGGTGTAGCCCTTCTCGCGTGTGAGGTGGAAAACAGACAGTAGATTGCTGGCAAGCGCAGGGACATGCAGGACGTCATGTAGTACAACCGCAGGCGGCACAACCCCCTCCCTCTCCGCAGGCTGAAAGACCACAGACCCCAACCCAGCAGAGTAGACAATGTGCGAGTTGGCGAGGCGGATGGGGATGACGTGCGGCGAGTAGGAGCGAAACCAGTGGCGGTGGGGGGTCATGTGTGCAGAAGCACCTGTGTCGGTGTTCCAGTTAGTCGCTGCCGGTGAGGAGAGCCAAGATGCGCGGTCCGAGGTGGAGAGGAGGGCAGAAGCGCAGCCAGCACTCACAGTAGCCGCACCAGCAGACTCCTGGGCGGTGTCTGAGGCGTCCTTTGCGTCCTTGGAGGCTTCCGAGGCGGTTTCCTTGCGCTTTCCCTTGCCGGAGCGTTGGTACTGCGTGCGCTGGGCAGCCTTCTCCTTCGCCTTGGTGCTGGCATCGCGTTTGGCGAAGCACTGGTCCTCGGAGTGGCCAGAGCGACCGCAGAACGTGCAGGAGAGCGTAGAGGCGGCATGGGAGAGGGCAGGTGTCGACGAAGGCGCACCAGGCTGGTTCTCGAGCGCAACGAACGTGTCTTGCAGCTTCTCAAGCGTCAGGAGTCATCCAGCAGGAGCGTCTGGCGCAAGGCATTGTACTCCGCCGGCAGGGCGCGAATCAGCGCCATGAGCACCAATTCGTCAGTCCAGCTTGGAGAGGTTGAAATCCGCAGGGCGCAGAGCCTTCATGTCGGACTTGAGCTGGGATGCTCGTGTCGACAGGGTGCTCAGGGATTCGTCGTCCGCCTTGGAGAGCGAGAGGAGGGTGTTGTAGGTGTTGAAACGCGTACCAGGACGTTTCTGCATGTGCACAGACTCGAGCTTCGTCCACATCGCACCAGGATCGTCTCGGATCGCCTCCAGATGGGTCTGCTGCTCCCTCTCGATGCAGTTCCAGATTCCAGATTTCTCCGGCTGCAGCGTCCACCCTGCTGTCGTAGTCGCGCAGTTCTCGCCGTTCTCCGCTGTCCAGAGGCTCCGTGAAGTGCGGCCTGCTCTCAGTGCCCTGCACAATGCGCATGGCACCAAGGGTGCGAAGCCTAGCCTCCATATCGAGCCGCCATTGCTGGTAGTTGCAATTGGAGAGCTTGGGGAACGAGGCAGGGGACGGCGCCATGGTAGGGGGGTGTAGGACGCGGCGAGGAGGCGATGGGGCGAAGATAGGGGGCTCTTGACGAAGAGGGGAAGAGAAAAGCGATGAGGGACGAACCAGGGAGACCCAGGGAGCGAAGATGCGTCCAGCAGAGAGCACCAGAGCGACAGGGGGCTAGGGAGGCCTTCAGAGCGTTTGGACAGGCGGGTATAGATGTCTTGAGGCAGTCAGAGCGCAGGGCTCATAACCTGTTAGCTGCAGTGTGCCTCAGAGCGATCACAATGGCCTATGTCGAGCTCTGTGAAGTCTGATACATTAACAGCAGCTATTCTACTCACCTATGTCGAGCTCTGTGAAGTCTGAGGACTCCAGGGCTCGACACGGCGCTCTGTGTACTGTGTGTGTTACGTAAGGCGCTAACTGTACAGTAGAACAAGCCACAGCGCTGGGGAAGCGCTCAGAAATCCACAAATGCGAAAAGGAAGGATGAGGTCCTGGGTTCAATCCCGGGACAGTGCAAATGATTAAAATGCAAAGTGAGCGATATATCTCGAGAACGGAGAAAGGGAGCGACAAATGAAAAGGAGTGGTATAAGTACGCAATGCAAGTGTTCTATGGGGTGAATCCCAACTTGATACGGGCACAGAAACTCGAGCAATCGCTCAGAGTTCAACAGACAACTCCGTCTCCAGTGGTCGATATTGGAGTCGAGTATCTCTAAGATCTCATACTCCGGTTCTCCATCAACTAAGACCGGAGGTGGCGGAGTTTGGACTCGTCTGGGGATGGAGTTCGGAGTTGCGGGTTTCTAGCTGGGAAACATGGAATACGGGGTGGACAGCATGCATGGAGTCGGGGAGTCGAAGGGTGAAGGAATGAGTACCAGCCTGAGCAGTGATAGGGAATGGTCCGAGGAACTTCTCTAAAAGCTTCTTCGAGGGCCGTGTAGTCCGAATGTGGACATAAACTTGATCTCCGACCTTGAAGTCTGGCGCAGGTAGGCAATGCTTGTCCGCCTGGACCTGGTATCGGGCCTGGGCTTCAGCGATTTGTTGTCGGAGTACGGAGTGGAGTTCGTCGAGGTCAACAGCGAACTCCCCAGCGCAAGCGGAGGTGAGGTCTCTTTTGGGGTGGATGGAGATGGCGGGGTTGTAGCCCTTGTTGGCAAAGAAGGGAGAGATTCCTGTGGTGGAGTTTGGAGCATTGTTGTAAGCGAACTCCGCGAGGGGTAGGAGTTTGGACCAGTTGTCCTGCTGGTAGTTGGTGTAGATCCAGAGATACTGCTCCAGAGTCTGGTTGACTCGCTCAGTTTGTCTGTCGCCCTCGGGGTGATAACTGGAGGTGAAATGGGGTCGCATATCGAGGGCTTTGCCAAGGGAGCGGAAATAGTGGGACACGAACTCCGAACCCCGATCAGAGGTAACATGGGAGGGAACTCCGTGCTTGGAGAAGACGTGCATAACAAACAAGTCTGCCAACTCCGAAGCTGTGAGGGTATTGTAGGTTAGAACGAAGATGCCTTGCTTGGTGAGGCGATCAACTACAATGAGGATAGCAGAGTAGCCTCCAGAGTTATGGAGTTGCTCGATGAGGTCCATGGAGGAGTTCCAGGGGTGTTTGGGGATAGGGAGTTGTTTGAGCGTGCTGTAGGGAAGATGTCGAGGGAATTTGGAATGAGCGCAGGTAGTACAGGACTTGCAGTAGTCCCAGACAAAGAGTCGAAGTCCGGGCCAGGAGTACTCTCGGAGTATGAGGGCCTGTGTCTTGTTCTGACCCCAGTGGCCTGCCGTGGGATGGTCGTGATAGGCTCAGAGTACCCGGAGTCGAAGGTCCTCGGAGTTCGGGACATAGATCTGGCTGTTGAGATGGAGTAGTCCATCCTCATCCTGGGTCTACTTGGGGTTGTTCTCAGCTGCCAGATGGCATGCTGCAGTGAGTTTGGAGTCGGGTTTGGGGGATAATTGCGTGGACTTGATGTCCGACCGGAGTTGCTCAGAGTCGAAGAGGATGGTAGCCGGAGTACCAGACCTCGGAGTACAGTCGCTCGGAGTGACGAAGCGAGCTGCTCCTGAGTAAAGATAGGTCGGTAGTTGTGCGGGTTGACGACGGAGTAGTCACTGCCCCCCTCTTTTGGGTAGACGTCCCAACAGCGAGTGAGTGCATTGGGCTTAGCTCCGAGTTTTCTGAGACGGAATCAGATAACAAAGTTGAACTGCGAGAGGAACTCCGACCAGTGGGCCTGGCGTCGGGTGAGGATCTTTGTAGTAGTGAAGTACTCCAGGTTCTTGTGGTCTGTGATGACGTCAATCAGAGTTGCAGAACCTTCGAGGTAGTGGCGCCAGGTCTTGAAGCATTCAAAGATAGCAAGGAGTTCCTTGCCATGGGTGTCATAGTTCAACTCCGCGCCGGACAAGGTGCGGGAGTGAAATGCTACGGGGTGGTGTTCGCTGGAGTCGGAGGTGATGGACAGAATTCTGGCGATGGCGTAGTCCGAGGCATCGGTCTTGACAGTGAGAGGGCGGTCCGGTTCCCAGTGGTGGAGTTTCGGAGCTGTGGTAAATGCCTTCTTCAGAGTGTTGAACGTGTTCCGACAGTCCTCGTTGAAGTCCCATAGCATGTTCTTCTGGAGTCGTCGGAGTACCTCCTTGACGTGCTCGTGGTGTTGCTCGGGGTTGTCGGAGTAAATGAGGATGTCGTCCAGATAAACTACGATGCACACGTCAAGCAAGTCCGAGAAGATATCGTTGACGAATCACTGGAAAGCGGCAGGTGCGTTGGAAAGTCCGAAAGGCATGACGAGCCATTCAAAGGACCCATAACGAGTCCGAAAAGTGGTCTTCCATTTGTTGCCCAGAGCTATGCGGACTAGATTGTAAGTGTGCTGGAGGTCGATCTTGGTGTAGATCCGGGCCTTCTGGGGCGTGTCCAACAAGTCCGAAACAAGTGTAAGTGGGTAGCGGTCCTTCCGGGTGATCTTATTCAAACCCTGGTAGTTTACGCAAAGGTGTAGAGATCCGTCCTTCTTCTTGACAAAAAGGACCGGAGCTACGCAAGGGGAGTTTGACGGACGTATGAACCCCGAGCGGAGATTCTCATCGATGTACTCTCAGAGAGTGTCGAGCTCCACCTTGGACAAGGAGTAGATTGGTCCGAGTGGCGGAGTTGCCCCTGGTTCGAGCTCTATCTTGAGATCGTAAGGACGGTGCTCCGGTAGTTCATCCGCTTTGGACTTGCTGAAGACGTCCGCAAACTCGTGGTTACTCCTCCAGGATACCGGACAAGTCCGGAGGAGAGTCAGAGATGGACGAGCTTTGAGCTTTGACGAAGTCCGGGGCGGCTAGATTGAGAGTGAAACTCTTGGACCCGGGTAACCTGCAAGCGTGAGCAAAAGTGAAGGCGTTTACAAGCGAGACCCCGGAGACGGAGTTTGGAGAAGCTGGAGTCGGAGGTTCCGGACTTGGAGCAGCTTGAGCGATTGACGTGGGAGCAGCGCTGGTGCCACAGGGACTCGTCCTCCTCGCAGGTGGACGACGCAGAGAGCGCATGCTTCGCCTGGGGCACAGTGCGGCCAAGGAGATAGCCCACATTGTGCTCATTGAACCATGCTCTGCTGCTCACAACACCAAAAATGCGACCAGAGGCGTTCCCAACAATGTGCAGGATGCTGCCCAAGGGGTTGTGGAAGCCCTGGAGGGAGTGAGGAGCAGCTTGGGTCGAGTCCAAGCTCCCTCCGTCGTTCTGGGGCCATGCCGTCTCTACCTTTGTCCACACCCGCAACCGCATGCCCACCTCTGCGCTAGGAGGCGCCATTCCCTACACTGCTTGGAAGGGAAAGGGCCGCAAGCCAGATGTGTCGTACTTCCGCACGTTTGGCTGCCTGGCGTACGTGCTGGTGCGCAAGAAGGACCGCAAGGCGTTGGAGCCGCACTCTCGCAAGTGCATCTTTGTGGGCTACCCCGAGGGCACCAAGGCATGGCGGTTCTGGGACCCTGCTGCTAGGAGATTCATCATCTCGTCGCATGCAGTGTTTGATGAGCGCTGCTTCCCTGGCAACTCGCCCTCTATCAACGTTTTTGGGCTGCCCCTCGACGAGGTGAACATCCCTGGTGACCCTGCGACGGCTGACAAGCCGCCAGAGGACGTCCCTGATGCGCCAGAGCTGCCGGATCAGGGGGGAGACGACTGGGATGATCCTGCACCTCCTGCGCCTCCTGCGCCGCCTCCTGCAGCCCCTGCGCCGCCTGCGCCGCCTGCTGCACCTGCGGGTCAGCGCGAACGATCTCCAGCTGCGCCTGAACGCGCCCCCTAGCCCTCCTGCACCTCCTGCGCCTGCCCCAGTCGTCCCTCAGCCACCTGCTGCTCCTGCGCCTGCTCCTGTCCCTCCGCGCCCACCTGTGCGCCCATCCGTTCACCAGCAGGCAGAGGGACATGGCGGCTTCAGGCCATACCCTGCACTGGCTCGCAAACACCTCCCTGCGCGCTCTACCCGCTTCCAGGGTTCCCTCAACAACCAGGAGCTCGAGCGCCGCAACCTTGTGCCCCAGCGACTCCGCATTGGCACTCCTTCCCCTGCTCCGACGCCAGAGCCCTCAGAGCGCGGCGACACTCCCCAGTGACACTCTCCCTCGCCAGACCCTCTCATTGACGCACCAGTCGAGCCAGAGCCTGCGCCTGCGCCTGCACCCACTCCCCCAGCTCCGCCTCCATCTCCTACATCCTCAGACGACGAACTCGACCTTCTGGCAGATGGTCATGAGGACGTCTATGAGTGCTCACTGGAGGCCATGCTCGCTGGCATTGAGGGCGTCTACTGCAGCCAGCGGGACAACTACCTCACCTATGACGACGCACTGGCCTTTGCCTTTGAGTCTGTAGCGGAGCATGCGCTCAAGGCGAGCCAGGAGCACTTTGGGGAGCCCAGGTCGATCTCCGAGGTCATGCAGCTTGCGCCTGAGGAGCGCGACCGCTGGCTGAGGGCTGCACAGGACGAGATCCAGTCCTTGGTGGAGAACCGGACGTTTGAGCTGGTCCAGCTGCCTCCCGGCCGCAAGGCCATTGGCTCTCGCTGGGTGTTCCGGGTGAAGCGCAATGCAGACAGCTCCATTGAGCGGTACAAGGGTCGCCTCGTCGCCAAGGGCTTCTCCCAGCGCCCTGGCTTTGACTACAACGAGACCTTCGCTCCTACACCCAAATGGGCGTCGATTCGCGCCATCCTTGCGCTGGCAGCCCTCGAGGACCTCGAGCTCGAGTCTGTGGACATCTCCTCCGCCTACCTGAACGGCGAACTGAAGGAGGAGGTCTACATGAAGCAGCCTGAGGGCTTTGAGGAGAAGTCCCCGGACTGGGTGTGGCGCCTGCGCAAGTCGCTCTATGGCCTCAAGCAGGCCGGTCGCTGCTGGCACGAGAAGCTGCATGAGGTGCTCACCAAGCTGGGCTTTGACCGCCTTGTCTGCGAGCACAGTGTCTGGGTCTACCTCCGTGATGGAGTGCGCATCATCATCCCTGTCTTTGTCGACGACATCACCATTGCCTCCAAGTCGAAGGACTCGATCCAGCGCGTCAAGGACGAGCTGCGCGCGCACTTCAAGCTCCGGGACCTAGGGCCGACATCTTGGCTCCTCGGGGTCAAGATTGAGCGCGACAGAGCGAAGCGTTCCCTCTCCATCTCGCAGCGACAGTATGCCCTCGACATCCTGGAGCGCTACGGCTTTGCCAACTGTGATCCTGTCGGCACCCCAATGGACCCTGGCCTCCGCCTCAGCGCCGACATGGGCCCCTCGACACCCTCAGCCGTCCGGGAGATGCAGGATGTCCCATATGGCCAGGCTGTCGGCTCCCTCTTCTACCTCGCTGTGGCGACTCGCCCAGACATTGCCCGCACTGTTGGGAACCTGGCTCGCTTCTCGAAGAACCCCGGGATGGCGCACTGGAAAGCGGTCAAGCACCTCTTCCGGTACATCAAGGGCACCCTCGACTACAAGCTCACCTACTCCCCTTCCTCCTCCGACGAGCTCTTCACCTCGTACACCGACGCAGACCATGCCGGCTGCCCAGACACAGGTCGCTCGACCTCTGGCTATGTGATCAAGATGGGTACAGGTGCGATCTCCTGGTCTAGTCGTCTCCAGTCTATTGTTGCGCTCTCCACCACAGAGGCAGAGTTTGTTGCAGCGGTCTCTGCAGGCCAAGAGGTGCTCTGGCTGCGAAACCTGCTCACAGAGTTTGGATTTGACGTCTCTGCGGCCTCACGGCTCAGGATTGACAATCTCTCTGCGCTCTCTGTTGCGAAAAATCCTGAGCACCATGGCCGTATGAAGCACCTTGATTTGCGCTTCTACTGGCTTCGGGATGAAGTAGCCAAGGGTCGGATTGAGATTGAGCATCTCCGCACGTCGGACATGCCGGCAGACATCCTCACCAAGTCGCTGGCTAAGCCGAAGGTGCTGGAGATGGTCAAGATGCTTGGGCTGGGGACTTGACCGGTCAGGGGGGAGTGTTGAACTCTGAGCGATTGCTCGAGTTTCTGTGCCCGTATCAAGTTGGGATTCACCCCATAGAACACTTGCATTGCGTACTTATACCACTCCTTTTCATTTGTCGCTCCCTTTCTCCGTTCTCGAGATATATCGCTCACTTTGCATTTTAATCATTTGCACTGTCCCGGGATTGAACCCGGGACCTCATCCTTCCTTTTCGCATTTGTGGATTTCTGAGCGCTTCCCCAGCGCTGTGGCTTGTTCTACTGTACAGTTAGCGCCTTACGTAACACACACAGTACACAGAGCGCCGTGTCGAGCCCTGGAGTCCTCAGACTTCACAGAGCTCGACATAGGTGAGTAGAATAGCTGCTGTTAATGTATCAGACTTCACAGAGCTCGACATAGGCCATTGTGATCGCTCTGAGGCACACTGCAGCTAACAGACTCACTGTCTTCTCTATAGCCTCATGGTCGTAAACGGGGTCGCAAAGGCGCGTTCACGCGTGTCACTCAAGCTGCGTAAGCTCGCGAACCCTCAACCATACTGCACGTTGCTGATATGTTCTTCAGGCTAGCAAAAAAGCTGGGCACCTTGTATGGTTGGGACAGGACGACGTTTGCACGAGGTTGCTGCAACTGAGCGGTGCTTTTGCGCTGTTCTCATCAAGGCAGGAGGTTGAGGAGAGCGGGCACACTGGCGGCGTAGCGGTATATAGATATCTTGCTGTTAGGGCATTGACCTATATCTTGACTGGGAGACTGGGCACGTCTCTACATTCAGCGGGTGATGTCCTCGCCCCCGGACGAGCAACCGGCGGGCGCCAAGCGACTGAACGGCAGGCACTCAGCGGGCATACTTGTATGTTTTCTGTGAATCACAGAAACGGTAAGATTGTTGCTTACAGGAAACAAAAGGATCATTGAATTATTAGATGTCCTAAAACGGTTCACAAATTCTCAATTAGTGTGGTTTGCAGAAAATTAATGAATGGATGCGTTTCAAGTGGCTACAGAAGTGATTACAAAACGGGGTAGAGAATTGTATGCAAAATGTCATTGTCTGGGTCAATTTCTGGGCGCCGTTCTGTCTCCAGTTTTGGGAGACGTGCAAATTCATACAGAACTTGTAATTCTTGGATCTATTTCTCCTACCATATCCAGGCTCCCTATAATTTTCAAAGTCCCGCAGTGTTACAGACTATTGATCTCAATGTCAAATGATTCCGACCATGATCATGGACCTGCATACACCTTCTGGTGGGCGACTCACTTTGTTCAACCTCTATATTGCATTGTCCAGAAGCATAGGGTGCTCTTGTTAGGACTATGCACCCGGAGCTAACTCCGGAGAACGGAGTTGTCGGAGTACGGAGCCGGAGTTGGGTGAGGTGCATGGGGAGGACTTACGCGAAGCTATTAGCAATGCACGGGTCTTCACAAACTTGTCCTCAATTTCGGACTGGGCGGAGTTTGGACTAAATGTATGGAGTACGGACTAGATATTCGGAGTAGAGGATGGGACTTGAACAGAGACGAGACTCAGATCTTCAGAGAAGAGGGTGAGACTAGAACAGAGACGGAACTCAAGCATCAGACAAAGGGGAGGTCAGACGGAGTTCAGAGTCCGGAGTCCAGACTTTGGACAAGACGGAGGTCGGAGAAGATGAGCTGGTATAACGAGATATCTGAAATGAGTATCTACTACATTCCGGACAGTTTATATAGAGGGTAGGCTTATTGTTAAATGTAGACAATAGAGGAAGTCCGGAATAGGCAGGAGTACATCGGAGTTGGAAGTAGGGAATGCCAAGACATATTCTAATTGTTAGAACGAAGGTGATGTGCTATGGCATGATAGTGAGGAATGGGAGAATTGGAGATAGAATAGAGTTTAACGGAGATGAAGTACAAAGATAACGGAGTACGGAGTTGGACCTCGGAGTTGGACCTCGGAGTTCAGGCATAGAGCGTAACAGTGCCCTCCCTCTAGGCCCGAACCTTTGAGGGCCTTCAGGAACAAACATAAGTCATGTGGAAAAACATATCCAAAATGGAGTTACTTCTAGGTCAGGGTCATCGGGAGAGAAAAAAATATAAGGTATCGGAGCAGATGGGGAGTTCAACTTTGCGTCTTGCTCCAAATCACCACCATCCTCTGCTCACCACTACCCACACACCACCACCACCACCTCCATGTCCGACAACACCATGTCCGCCACCGAAAAACTCGCTGCCATGAAGGCGCAACTCACGGAGTTGGAGAGGTTAGCGGAGGAGGAGCAACACCAGGAGGAGGAGCGAAAGAAGGCGGAGGAGGAGGCCAAGAGGAAGGCCAAGGAGGAGGTGCATAGGAAGGCCGAGGAGGAGAGGCAGAGGGCCGAGGAGGAGCGGAGGAAGGCGGAGGAGCGTCAGAGGACCGAGGAGGCATGGAGGACGGAG
Organism: Trametes sanguinea; assembly: GCA_008973685.1. NCBI lineage: Eukaryota > Fungi > Basidiomycota > Agaricomycetes > Polyporales > Polyporaceae > Trametes > Trametes sanguinea. The sequence continues at coordinate 13,860 of WAHA01000055.1, forward strand.
GAGGCATGGAGGACAGAGGAGGTGCGGAGGATGGAGGAGGTGGAGAAGCGGAGGACAAAGGAGGGTAACCCCCTCAAGAGGAAGTCTGCTCATCCGGACCCGGAGTGCGAGGAGGATGAGGACGACGAGGAGCAAGGGGAGGAGGCCGAGAAGCTCCTCAAGCCGAGGTAAGTCCGGCAGTCGGAGTTCAGACATGGAGTACAGACTAACACTTCATAGCTCGCCCTGCGACTCCTGTCGCAGTTTGGGCAAGAAGTGCAGGTTCTGGGACGGACTGCAGACCTCGTCCTGCACTAACTGCCAGCGCAGGGCAGCACCGTGCTTGGGCACGAAGGGGCTTCCGACACCCATGCAAGCCCGGGTGGACCAGAAGTCCGGGGACACCCCGCAATGCAAGCGGGTGAAGAAGTCTGCCCCCATTGTCAACAACGACGAGCCAACAACACCGACAAAGAAGTCGATGGGGAAGGGCAAGGAGAAGGAGGTAGGGCCAGAGCAGCGGAGTACGGGGAAGGGACCTGGAGCTGCCACCGGAGTTGCAGAGTCTGGGGGAGAGGGCCTAGGCCAAGTCCGCCTGGGTCGTGAGGAGAAGGAGTGGTCCGTGGACCTGAACCCGAAGCAGCTCACGGACTGCGAGCTTCTCCAGCACATGCTGGTGGAGGGGCAGAAGACCTGGCTCGGGATGAGCCGTCTCCTCTGCCACCTGGAGGAGGAGGGAAACCTCCAGGCGGAGTGGGCCTTGGCCGACTCCAAGGTCATGCGCCAGGTGGTGAGGAAGGAGGTGGGGAAGTAAGCAGAGGAGGAACTCTGGCTCATGATCAGGTCAGAGATCCGCTCTATCCTGGCGGAGTTCTTTGAGACTCCGGCAGAGCAGGAGGGCGGGGAAGGAGAGGGAGAAGGAGAAGGGCAGGAGGGTGGGGGTGAGTAACGCGGGGAAGAAGGAGCTCTGGCGGAGTGAGCCGGAGCTCGGACTACGGACACGGACTTTGGACCTGGGGGCGGTTGTATTTAGATAGAAAATGAACCTTAGATGAAAACCCCCAAAAAGCAACAAGTGTGAACTTTTAAGTCAGCTTTTCCAGAGGTCCGGGCTTGTCCGGATAAGCCACATGACAGTCCAAAACAAGCTCCTGAGCATGTCCGAGCTCCGTCACAAGGATCCACGGAGTCTCTTCATCAGTGCCTTCATACCCAGCCCAGCGGACTAGATACAGGAGTTGACAATGTTAGCTGCAGTGTGCCTCAGAGCGATCACAATGGCCTATGTCGAGCTCTGTGAAGTCTGATACATTAACAGCAGCTATTCTACTCACCTATGTCGAGCTCTGTGAAGTCTGAGGACTCCAGGGCTCGACACGGCGCTCTGTGTACTGTGTGTGTTACGTAAGGCGCTAACTGTACAGTAGAACAAGCCACAGCGCTGGGGAAGCGCTCAGAAATCCACAAATGCGAAAAGGAAGGATGAGGTCCCGGGTTCAATCCCGGGACAGTGCAAATGATTAAAATGCAAAGTGAGCGATATATCTCGAGAACGGAGAAAGGGAGCGACAAATGAAAAGGAGTGGTATAAGTACGCAATGCAAGTGTTCTATGGGGTGAATCCCAACTTGATACGGGCACAGAAACTCGAGCAATCGCTCAGAGTTCAACACTCCCCCCTGACCGGTCAAGTCCCCAGCCCAAGCATCTTGACCATCTCCAGCACCTTCGGCTTAGCCAGCGACTTGGTGAGGATGTCTGCCGGCATGTCCGACGTGTGGAGATGCTCAATCTCAATCCGACCCTTGGCTACTTCATCCCGAAGCCAGTAGAAGCGCAAATCAAGGTGCTTCATACGGCCATGGTGCTCAGGATTTTTCGCAACAGAGAGCGCAGAGAGATTGTCAATCCTGAGCCGTGAGGCCGCAGAGACGTCAAATCCAAACTCTGTGAGCAGGTTTCGCAGCCAGAGCACCTCTTGGCCTGCAGAGACCGCTGCAACAAACTCTGCCTCTGTGGTGGAGAGCGCAACAATAGACTGGAGACGACTAGACCAGGAGATCGCACCTGTACCCATCTTGATCACATAGCCAGAGGTCGAGCGACCTGTGTCTGGGCAGCCGGCATGGTCTGCGTCGGTGTACGAGGTGAAGAGCTCGTCGGAGGAGGAAGGGGAGTAGGTGAGCTTGTAGTCGAGGGTGCCCTTGATGTACCGGAAGAGGTGCTTGACCGCTTTCCAGTGCGCCATCCCGGGGTTCTTCGAGAAGCGAGCCAGGTTCCCAACAGTGCGGGCAATGTCTGGGCGAGTCGCCACAGCGAGGTAGAAGAGGGAGCCGACAGCCTGGCCATATGGGACATCCTGCATCTCCCGGACGGCTGAGGGTGTCGAGGGGCCCATGTCGGCGCTGAGGCGGAGGCCAGGGTCCATTGGGGTGCCGACAGGATCACAGTTGGCAAAGCCGTAGCGCTCCAGGATGTCGAGGGCATACTGTCGCTGCGAGATGGAGAGGGAACGCTTCGCTCTGTCGCGCTCAATCTTGACCCCGAGGAGCCAAGATGTCGGCCCTAGGTCCCGGAGCTTGAAGTGCGCGCGCAGCTCGTCCTTGACGCGCTGGATCGAGTCCTTCGACTTGGAGGCAATGGTGATGTCGTCGACAAAGACAGGGATGATGATGCGCACTCCATCACGGAGGTAGACCCAGACACTGTGCTCGCAGACAAGGCGGTCAAAGCCCAGCTTGGTGAGCACCTCATGCAGCTTCTCGTGCCAGCAGCGACCGGCCTGCTTGAGGCCATAGAGCGACTTGCGCAGGCGCCACACCCAGTCCGGGGACTTCTCCTCAAAGCCCTCAGGCTGCTTCATGTAGACCTCCTCCTTCAGTTCGCCGTTCAGGTAGGCGGAGGAGATGTCCACAGACTCGAGCTCGAGGTCCTCGAGGGCTGCCAGCGCAAGGATGGCGCGAATCGACGCCCATTTGGGTGTAGGAGCGAAGGTCTCGTTGTAGTCAAAGCCAGGGCGCTGGGAGAAGCCCTTGGCGACGAGGCGACCCTTGTACCGCTCAATGGAGCCGTCTGCATTGCGCTTCACCCGGAACACCCAGCGAGAGCCAATGGCCTTGCGGCCGGGAGGCAGCTGGACCAGCTCAAACGTCCGGTTCTCCACCAAGGACTGGATCTCGTCCTGTGCAGCCCTCAGCCAGCGGTCGCGCTCCTCAGGCGCAAGCTGCATGACCTCGGAGATCGACCTGGGCTCCCCAAAGTGCTCCTGGCTCGCCTTGAGCGCATGCTCCGCTACAGACTCAAAGGCAAAGGCCAGTGCGTCGTCATAGGTGAGGTAGTTGTCCCGCTGGCTGCAGTAGACGCCCTCAATGCCAGCGAGCATGGCCTCCAGTGAGCACTCATAGACGTCCTCATGACCATCTGCCAGAAGGTCGAGTTCGTCGTCTGAGGATGTAGGAGATGGAGGCGGAGCTGGGGGAGTGGGTGCAGGCGCAGGCGCAGGCTCTGGCTCGACTGGTGCAGTCAATGAGAGGGTCTGGCGAGGGAGAGTGTCACTGGGGAGTGTCGCCGCGCTCTGAGGGCTCTGGCGTCGGAGCAGGGGAAGGAGTGCCAATGCGGAGTCGCTGGGGCACAAGGTTGCGGCGCTCGAGCTCCTGGTTGTTGAGGGAACCCTGGAAGCGGGTAGAGCGCGCAGGGAGGTGTTTGCGAGCCAGTGCAGGGTATGGCCTGAAGCCGCCATGTCCCTCTGCCTGCTGGTGAACGGATGGGCGCACAGGTGGGCGCGGAGGGACAGGAGCAGGCGCAGGAGCAGCAGGTGGCTGAGGGACGACTGGGGCAGGCGCAGGAGGTGCAGGAGGGCTAGGGGCGCGTTCAGGCGCAGCTGGAGATCGTTCGCGCTGACCCGCAGGTGCAGCAGGCGGCGCAGGCGGCGCAGGGGCTGCAGGAGGCGGCGCAGGAGGCGCAGGAGGTGCAGGATCATCCCAGTCGTCTCCCCCCTGATCCGGCAGCTCTGGCGCATCAGGGACGTCCTCTGGCGGCTTGTCAGCCGTCGCAGGGTCACCAGGGATGTTCACCTCGTCGAGGGGCAGCCCAAAAACGTTGATAGAGGGCGAGTTGCCAGGGAAGCAGCGCTCATCAAACACTGCATGCGACGAGATGATGAATCTCCTAGCAGCAGGGTCCCAGAACCGCCATGCCTTGGTGCCCTCGGGGTAGCCCACAAAGATGCACTTGCGAGAGTGCGGCTCCAACGCCTTGCGGTCCTTCTTGCGCACCAGCACGTACGCCAGGCAGCCAAACGTGCGGAAGTACGACACATCTGGCTTGCGGCCCTTTCCCTTCCAAGCAGTGTAGGGAATGGCGCCTCCTAGCGCAGAGGTGGGCATGCGGTTGCGGGTGTGGACAAAGGTAGAGACGGCATGGCCCCAGAACGACGGAGGGAGCTTGGACTGAGCTAGGAGCGCAGTAGCACCCTCAGCAATTGTCCGGTTGGCTCGCTCTGCGACGCCGTTCTGGTGGGGCTCATCTGGCTCAGTGTGCTGGCGCTGGATGCCGTGCTGAGCGCAGAAGTTGTTGTACTCCCTCCCAATGTACTCACCGCCCTTGTCGTCGCGCGTAGCCTTGATCCTGAGGCCTAGGCAGTTCTCCGCATATGCCTTGTACGCCTGGAAGGCCGCAAACGCATCACTCTTGCGCTTCAGGTAGGCCACCACCCAGAAACGCGTCGCATCGCAGACAAACGTCATCCAGTAGACGTGTCCTTCAGGCGTAGGCACCGGGAGCGGTCCCTTGAGGTCGGTGTGGACGAGGGCGATGGGGGTGTGCTTCCTGGACGCGAAACGAGGGATAGAGTGGCGGTTGAGCTTCCCAGCAAGGCAGGGCTCGCAGATGGGGTCAGGCTTGCGCTTCGAGCGCAGCACAAGGCCAGAGACGAGGCCCTTCTTGACCACTGAGCGCAAATCGTCGAGATTGACGTGGGAGCAGCGCTGGTGCCACAGGGACTCGTCCTCCTCGCAGGTGGACGACGCAGAGAGCGCATGCTTCGCCTGGGGCACAGTGCGGCCAAGGAGATAGCCCACATTGTGCTCATTGACCGAGGCCTCGAAGCGCAGCTGTCCCTGGTGGTAGAAGAGCACCCGGGACGCGCACAGCTCGACGGTGTAGCCCTTCTCGCGTGTGAGGTGGAAAACAGACAGTAGATTGCTGGCAAGCGCAGGGACATGCAGGACGTCATGTAGTACAACCGCAGGCGGCACAACCCCCTCCCTCTCCGCAGGCTGAAAGACCACAGACCCCAACCCAGCAGAGTAGACAATGTGCGAGTTGGCGAGGCGGATGGGGATGACGTGCGGCGAGTAGGAGCGAAACCAGTGGCGGTGGGGGGTCATGTGTGCAGAAGCACCTGTGTCGGTGTTCCAGTTAGTCGCTGCCGGTGAGGAGAGCCAAGATGCGCGGTCCGAGGTGGAGAGGAGGGCAGAAGCGCAGCCAGCACTCACAGTAGCCGCACCAGCAGACTCCTGGGCGGTGTCTGAGGCGTCCTTTGCGTCCTTGGAGGCTTCCGAGGCGGTTTCCTTGCGCTTTCCCTTGCCGGAGCGTTGGTACTGCGTGCGCTGGGCAGCCTTCTCCTTCGCCTTGGTGCTGGCATCGCGTTTGGCGAAGCACTGGTCCTCGGAGTGGCCAGAGCGACCGCAGAACGTGCAGGAGAGCGTAGAGGCGGCATGGGAGAGGGCAGGTGTCGACGAAGGCGCACCAGGCTGGTTCTCGAGCGCAACGAACGTGTCTTGCAGCTTCTCAAGCGTCAGGGAGTCGTCCAGCAGGAGCGTCTGGCGCAAGGCATTGTACTCCGCCGGCAGGGCGCGAATCAGCGCCATGAGCACCAATTCGTCATCCAGCTTGGAGAGGTTGAAATCCGCAGGGCGCAGAGCCTTCATGTCGGACTTGAGCTGGGATGCTCGTGTCGACAGGGTGCTCAGGGATTCGTCGTCCGCCTTGGAGAGCGAGAGGAGGGTGTTGTAGGTGTTGAAACGCGTACCAGGACGTTTCTGCATGTGCACAGACTCGAGCTTCGTCCACATCGCACCAGGATCGTCTCGGATCGCCTCCAGATGGGTCTGCTGCTCCCTCTCGATGCAGTTCCAGATTCCAGATTTCTCCGGCTGCAGCGTCCACCCTGCTGTCGTAGTCGCGCAGTTCTCGCCGTTCTCCGCTGTCCAGAGGCTCCGTGAAGTGCGGCCTGCTCTCAGTGCCCTGCACAATGCGCATGGCACCAAGGGTGCGAAGCCTAGCCTCCATATCGAGCCGCCATTGCTGGTAGTTGCAATTGGAGAGCTTGGGGAACGAGGCAGGGGACGGCGCCATGGTAGGGGGTGTAGGACGCGGCGAGGAGGCGATGGGGCGAAGATAGGGGGCTCTTGACGAAGAGGGGAAGAGAAAAGCGATGAGGGACGAACCAGGGAGACCCAGGGAGCGAAGATGCGTCCAGCAGAGAGCACCAGAGCGACAGGGGGCTAGGGAGGCCTTCAGAGCGTTTGGACAGGCGGGTATAGATGTCTTGAGGCAGTCAGAGCGCAGGGCTCATAACCTGTTAGCTGCAGTGTGCCTCAGAGCGATCACAATGGCCTATGTCGAGCTCTGTGAAGTCTGATACATTAACAGCAGCTATTCTACTCACCTATGTCGAGCTCTGTGAAGTCTGAGGACTCCAGGGCTCGACACGGCGCTCTGTGTACTGTGTGTGTTACGTAAGGCGCTAACTGTACAGTAGAACAAGCCACAGCGCTGGGGAAGCGCTCAGAAATCCACAAATGCGAAAAGGAAGGATGAGGTCCTGGGTTCAATCCCGGGACAGTGCAAATGATTAAAATGCAAAGTGAGCGATATATCTCGAGAACGGAGAAAGGGAGCGACAAATGAAAAGGAGTGGTATAAGTACGCAATGCAAGTGTTCTATGGGGTGAATCCCAACTTGATACGGGCACAGAAACTCGAGCAATCGCTCAGAGTTCAACAGACAACTCCGTCTCCAGTGGTCGATATTGGAGTCGAGTATCTCTAAGATCTCATACTCCGGTTCTCCATCAACTAAGACCGGAGGTGGCGGAGTTTGGACTCGTCTGGGGATGGAGTTCGGAGTTGCGGGTTCTAGCTGGGAAACATGGAATACGGGGTGGACAGCATGCATGGAGTCGGGGAGTCGAAGGGTGAAGGAATGAGTACCAGCCTGAGCAGTGATAGGGAATGGTCCGAGGAACTTCTCTAAAAGCTTCTTCGAGGGCCGTGTAGTCCGAATGTGGACATAAACTTGATCTCCGACCTTGAAGTCTGGCGCAGGTAGGCAATGCTTGTCCGCCTGGACCTGGTATCGGGCCTGGGCTTCAGCGATTTGTTGTCGGAGTACGGAGTGGAGTTCGTCGAGGTCAACAGCGAACTCCCCAGCGCAAGCGGAGGTGAGGTCTCTTTTGGGGTGGATGGAGATGGCGGGGTTGTAGCCCTTGTTGGCAAAGAAGGGAGAGATTCCTGTGGTGGAGTTTGGAGCATTGTTGTAAGCGAACTCCGCGAGGGGTAGGAGTTTGGACCAGTTGTCCTGCTGGTAGTTGGTGTAGATCCAGAGATACTGCTCCAGAGTCTGGTTGACTCGCTCAGTTTGTCTGTCGCCCTCGGGGTGATAACTGGAGGTGAAATGGGGTCGCATATCGAGGGCTTTGCCAAGGGAGCGGAAATAGTGGGACACGAACTCCGAACCCCGATCAGAGGTAACATGGGAGGGAACTCCGTGCTTGGAGAAGACGTGCATAACAAACAAGTCTGCCAACTCCGAAGCTGTGAGGGTATTGTAGGTTAGAACGAAGATGCCTTGCTTGGTGAGGCGATCAACTACAATGAGGATAGCAGAGTAGCCTCCAGAGTTATGGAGTTGCTCGATGAGGTCCATGGAGGAGTTCCAGGGGTGTTTGGGGATAGGGAGTTGTTTGAGCGTGCTGTAGGGAAGATGTCGAGGGAATTTGGAATGAGCGCAGGTAGTACAGGACTTGCAGTAGTCCCAGACAAAGAGTCGAAGTCCGGGCCAGGAGTACTCTCGGAGTATGAGGGCCTGTGTCTTGTTCTGACCCCAGTGGCCTGCCGTGGGATGGTCGTGATAGGCTCAGAGTACCCGGAGTCGAAGGTCCTCGGAGTTCGGGACATAGATCTGGCTGTTGAGATGGAGTAGTCCATCCTCATCCTGGGTCTACTTGGGGTTGTTCTCAGCTGCCAGATGGCATGCTGCAGTGAGTTTGGAGTCGGGTTTGGGGGATAATTGCGTGGACTTGATGTCCGACTGGAGTTGCTCAGAGTCGAAGAGGATGGTAGCCGGAGTACCAGACCTCGGAGTACAGTCGCTCGGAGTGACGAAGCGAGCTGCTCCTGAGTAAAGATAGGTCGGTAGTTGTGCGGGTTGACGACGGAGTAGTCACTGCCCCCCTCTTTTGGGTAGACGTCCCAACAGCGAGTGAGTGCATTGGGCTTAGCTCCGAGTTTTCTGAGACGGAATCAGATAACAAAGTTGAACTGCGAGAGGAACTCCGACCAGTGGGCCTGGCGTCGGGTGAGGATCTTTGTAGTAGTGAAGTACTCCAGGTTCTTGTGGTCTGTGATGACGTCAATCAGAGTTGCAGAACCTTCGAGGTAGTGGCGCCAGGTCTTGAAGCATTCAAAGATAGCAAGGAGTTCCTTGCCATGGGTGTCATAGTTCAACTCCGCGCCGGACAAGGTGCGGGAGTGAAATGCTACGGGGTGGTGTTCGCTGGAGTCGGAGGTGATGGACAGAATTCTGGCGATGGCGTAGTCCGAGGCATCGGTCTTGACAGTGAGAGGGCGGTCCGGTTCCCAGTGGTGGAGTTTCGGAGCTGTGGTAAATGCCTTCTTCAGAGTGTTGAACGTGTTCCGACAGTCCTCGTTGAAGTCCCATAGCATGTTCTTCTGGAGTCGTCGGAGTACCTCCTTGACGTGCTCGTGGTGTTGCTCGGGGTTGTCGGAGTAAATGAGGATGTCGTCCAGATAAACTACGATGCACACGTCAAGCAAGTCCGAGAAGATATCGTTGACGAATCACTGGAAAGCGGCAGGTGCGTTGGAAAGTCCGAAAGGCATGACGAGCCATTCAAAGGACCCATAACGAGTCCGAAAAGTGGTCTTCCATTTGTTGCCCAGAGCTATGCGGACTAGATTGTAAGTGTGCTGGAGGTCGATCTTGGTGTAGATCCGGGCCTTCTGGGGCGTGTCCAACAAGTCCGAAACAAGTGTAAGTGGGTAGCGGTCCTTCCGGGTGATCTTATTCAAACCCTGGTAGTTTACGCAAAGGTGTAGAGATCCGTCCTTCTTCTTGACAAAAAGGACCGGAGCTACGCAAGGGGAGTTTGACGGACGTATGAACCCCGAGCGGAGATTCTCATCGATGTACTCTCAGAGAGTGTCGAGCTCCACCTTGGACAAGGAGTAGATTGGTCCGAGTGGCGGAGTTGCCCCTGGTTCGAGCTCTATCTTGAGATCGTAAGGACGGTGCTCCGGTAGTTCATCCGCTTTGGACTTGCTGAAGACGTCCGCAAACTCGTGGTACTCCTCCAGGATACCGGACAAGTCCGGAGGAGAGTCAGAGATGGACGAGCTTTGAGCTTTGACGAAGTCCGGGGCGGCTAGATTGAGAGTGAAACTCTTGGACCCGGGTAACCTGCAAGCGTGAGCAAAAGTGAAGGCGTTTACAAGCGAGACCCCGGAGACGGAGTTTGGAGAAGCTGGAGTCGGAGGTTCCGGACTTGGAGCAGCTTGAGCTGTCGGAGTTGCCGGAGTTGGGTCAGATACGGGACGAGCAGATGGCACGGTTCGGAATTGGATGCTACACTTCTTCCAATCAATCAGTGGATTGTAGGTGGTGAGCCAGCTGTATCCCAAGACGGCAGACATGGACTTGCCAAGCAGAGTAACATAGAGATCTATATTGATGACTTCTCCAGATGGAAAGTGTATCAGAAGTGTAGTGGATTTTGTAATGGTATGATTTGAAGAGCCGTTGAACAAGGATAATCGGAGTGGGGCAACGGAGTTGGTAGGAACTCAATGTAACTCCGTGAACTGCGAGTCTACGAAGCAATGCGAGGATCTGGAGTCTATGAGGGCATGGAACAGAACAGGAACAAGATTGGAGTAGAGCTGAATTTAGAGGGAAGAGGGATCAGAAAGAGTGGACGCGTTGAGCCTAACAATCTCCATACTGAGGAGGTCAACACGGTCCTCGAGGGGTACGGAGTTCGGAGGACCGGGGACTAGTTTTTTGTTTCCTTAGTCTCAGCCGGAGTAGCAGCCGGAGTCGGAGCAGCCGGAGTAGCTTGCGCAGCTCGGCCCTTGGAAGTGGAGGAGGATTTCTCCGGGCATACACTAGCAGAGTGGCCAGCGCCACCACAGAAGAGGCAGAGATTGTTGGCGAAACACCGTTGACGTTCCTCCAGGGTTAACTTGCCGTCCTTGCCCAACTTGTCCGAGTAAGGCTTAGTGGGGGTCTTAGCCGGAGACTTCGGAGTAGACCCGCTGTTGGTGGACTTGGATGGAGTAGACCCGGAGTTAGTTTGAGTAGCAGATGTGTTACCGGACTTGGAGTCGGACGAGGACTTGTGGCCGGACTTGGAGCCACCAGATCCTGTCCCTGAGCCGGTTGGGAAGTCCGTCGTAGAAACGGTACCGGAGGGGAGCATTACCCCAGCGGACCTGAGTAGCAAGGTGAGTGAATTGCGTAATGTACTTTGCAATCCGTTGATTCTCACCCATTCGGGGGTTTATGAGCTCGTGCTCCGCAGCTCCGGATGCGTCATAAGGACCAAAATTCACCCAGAGTTCATCCTGGAAGGCCTCGTAGGCGTACATGAACAGTGGAGGGTTGTCCGAAGCGAGGTACGGCTCAAACCACTGCAACACTGTTCCCTTGAGGAAGGAGATGGCATAGGTGACCTTCTTCTCCTCGGAGTTGAAGGTCCGGGGATGGGCCTTGAAGACTAGTTCCAGCTGAGCAAAGAAGAGCCGGAGTTTGTTCGGATCTGACCCGTCGAACTGGTCTGGCTCCCGGACATTGTGTCATTCACTTCCGGTGGACTGCTGAGGAGTGATGGTCTGCTGGAGGGTGCGAGCGAAGGCCTCTATGGCCGTAGCCAGTTGAGGCAGGAGGTCCGGAGCTGGACCTGAGGTCTGAGCTAGACCTGAAGGCGGAGAAGGTTGCGGAGCAGGAACTGGAGGTCTGGAAGGTACAGGCAGAGTTGGAGCTGATGGTGCGAATGGATTGGTAGGTGAGGAGAAGGGGTTCTGTGGGGTAGGAGGTCTCGGGACCGGAGTTGTAGTCCGACCTGGTCTGGCAGTACCGGACTCGGAGACCGGAGAGAAGCGAGGCGGAGAGACGGTTTGACTGCACCGCGGATCAACTTCTCTAGGCGGGTTGGTCAGAGTTACCGGTCTTTCCGTTTGGACCTGATACCGGCGAGCGGAGAACCCTTGGAAAGTATCGTCGGGGCCTTGGGGAGTATTCATCGTGAAATACCCGTTGAGTTCGGATATACTGTTAGGACTCTGTGCCCGGAGCTAACTCCGTTGGGCGGAGTTGTCAGAGTACGGAGCCGGAGTTGGGCGAGGCGCACGGGGGAGGACTTACGAACTTGTCCTCAATTTCGGACTGGGCGGAGTTCGGACTAAATGTATGGAGTACGGACTAGATATTCGGAGTAGAGGATGGGACTTGAACAGAGACGAGACTCAGATCTTCAGAGAAGAGGGTGAGACTAGAACAGAGACGGAACCAAGGCAAGGATAAGGGAGGAAGTCGGACGGAGTTCGGAGTCCAGAGTACGGACTTCGGACAAGACGGAGGTCGGAGGAAATGAGCTGGTATAACGAGATATCCGAACTGAGTAGCTACTACATTCCGGACAGTTTATATAGAGGGTAGGCTTATTGTTAAATGTAGACAATAGAGGAAGTCCGGAATAGGCAGGAGTACGTCGGAGCTGGAAGTAGGGAATGCCAAGACATATTCTAATTGTTATAACGAAGGTGATGTGCTATGGTGTGATAGTGAGGAATGAGGAAATTGGAAATAGAACGGAGTTGAACGGAGATGGAGTCAAGTACAAAGATAATGGAGTACGGAGTTGGACCTTGGAGTTCAGGCACGGAGCGTAACAGCTCTGGCATATGGCTGTTGCGCAATTTCAACAAGCATATTTTCTTGCAACCTCATGATCCCGATCTCCTCAACAACGATGATTGATTGGACGAGTTGAGCCAAATGACCAGAGATTGGTGGCAAAAGATGGGCAGGGATCACAGAAAGGGCATGAGAAGTACTGTTGAACAGCCAACATTAATGTAAATGGGCAGAGTGCAGGCACATAGATAGCTGATTTAAGTTTTTGAGTAGGTGTGGGTTGCTAGCAGGTGTAGGTCAAGCAGTGCATCACTTGTTTATTGATGCATATTTACATGTGCCCCTCTAGGTCTTGACGGAGGTTATCTATGTTAGAGAACAGTTGTACCCGCTCAACTCGGCCATCTAGGCGAGCCTCAAACACATTGTAACCCTCTGGATCCTGCATTGCAAAAGCATCCCTTGTGTGAAATCCATACTCTACCCAGTGCAGCAAGCCACCAGCACAATATTACGCAAAGGACATGTGCTGTTCATGGCCGCGAATCCCCACATTTCCGTGGTGCATGATGGTGCTTGGGATGAGTATCGAAGATCCAGGGGGTAACCGAATTACGAGCTTCAGGTCAAATAGAATGAGGTGCCCTCCCTTGTCCGGGTCATAGTTACCTAAGGTGGTGATGTGACACCGGTTGCAAGGGTTGTTTTGAGCATTTGTATGCTCATGACACACAGGGGCTAGCCCAAAATTGAAGCTTGCGGCGGGGTACACACTATTTGTTAAAGGGAGGTGGAGGGAGGGATGGCATCACAGCAGAAGGTTCAATTTGGCCTTCGTGTTTTGGAATATGCGAGGGGTGTACATGGCTAACATGCCTGGCAAATGGCTCTATCAGGATGTGCCCTAGAAGGCTGACAATGCCACTCACTCTTGCTGAACCCAGCAATGCATACCATTGCTTTATTAGCACTAAGAGCAGCAAGCGCTCTGTCATTGCATGGGCTGTTTGAGATGCACCCAGGAGCCTTGAGAGGCGTAAGCCGGGTCAAGCCTATGTTGGCAGGAGACATAGCAGCACATGTACCATCTGTCCACCACCAAAGGAAAAGCCCCACACTAGTGTTGCAAAGTTCCCCCCTCGGTTGCTCCACTGCTTGGGGGTGATATGACATGCTGCATGGGCCACACACATGGTGTTGTTGGCCTCCTTGATGGTGTCATTTCACTGGGGGTCTTGCAGGTGGCCAGCAAGCATGCCTACAATGGCACCCATGCAGTCAAGTATTAGCTCTGTTGAGCTGTTGCACATATTGGCTATGCGCCAATATGCACCATGCACCACAACCAGCCGCTCACCGCCCATTCCACTTACAAAGGCTAAAGCCTGCCTTGACAAGCTCAAGCAATGTCTATGCCTTCCTACTCAATGTTGGCTGCCTGACCCCGACAAACGCACCCTTAGCAATGCAAAGGCTGCATATAGAGTGGGAGGTGGGAATGGCAGTTGCCTGGATGAGGTACTTGAAGGAAGAGAACTTCAGCTTACGGGTAAATACATCCTGCTTGGCAGCTTGGCATTTTGCGATACACCAGACGTGTTTGCCTCATTTAGCATGGTTGCCGCCTGGAGGAGGTGGTTGCATGCTGGGAGCCCCAGCGGTGCCTGCTGCAGACACAGGAGGAGAGGCGTCAAATGGCCCTGATTGAGGGGGTCACACACAGCCTCAGGCAGTGGGGATACAGCATGGCTATGCACTTCAAGGTCGGGTTGCTGCTCTCCGCTATGGCATGGCATCCGGTGCTGGTGTTAGCTGCAGTGTGCCTCAGAGCGATCACAATGGCCTATGTCGAGCTCTGTGAAGTCTGATACATTAACAGCAGCTATTCTACTCACCTATGTCGAGCTCTGTGAAGTCTGAGGACTCCAGGGCTCGACACGGCGCTCTGTGTACTGTGTGTGTTACGTAAGGCACTAACTGTACAGTAGAACAAGCCACAGCGCTGGGGAAGCGCTCAGAAATCCACAAATGCGAAAAGGAAGGATGAGGTCCCGGGTTCAATCCCGGGACAGTGCAAATGATTAAAATGCAAAGTGAGCGATATATCTCGAGAACGGAGAAAGGGAGCGACAAATGAAAAGGAGTGGTATAAGTACGCAATGCAAGTGTTCTATGGGGTGAATCCCAACTTGATACGGGCACAGAAACTCGAGCAATCGCTCAGAGTTCAACACTCCCCCCTGACCGGTCAAGTCCCCAGCCCAAGCATCTTGACCATCTCCAGCACCTTCGGCTTAGCCAGCGACTTGGTGAGGATGTCTGCCGGCATGTCCGACGTGCGGAGATGCTCAATCTCAATCCGACCCTTGGCTACTTCATCCCGAAGCCAGTAGAAGCGCAAATCAAGGTGCTTCATACGGCCATGGTGCTCAGGATTTTTCGCAACAGAGAGCGCAGAGAGATTGTCAATCCTGAGCCGTGAGGCCGCAGAGACGTCAAATCCAAACTCTGTGAGCAGGTTTCGCAGCCAGAGCACCTCTTGGCCTGCAGAGACCGCTGCAACAAACTCTGCCTCTGTGGTGGAGAGCGCAACAATAGACTGGAGACGACTAGACCAGGAGATCGCACCTGTACCCATCTTGATCACATAGCCAGAGGTCGAGCGACCTGTGTCTGGGCAGCCGGCATGGTCTGCGTCGGTGTACGAGGTGAAGAGCTCGTCGGAGGAGGAAGGGGAGTAGGTGAGCTTGTAGTCGAGGGTGCCCTTGATGTACCGGAAGAGGTGCTTGACCGCTTCCAGTGCGCCATCCCGGGGTTCTTCGAGAAGCGAGCCAGGTTCCCAACAGTGCGGGCTAATGTCTGGGCGAGTCGCCACAGCGAGGTAGAAGAGGGAGCCGACAGCCTGGCCATATGGGACATCCTGCATCTCCCGGACGGCTGAGGGTGTCGAGGGGCCCATGTCGGCGCTGAGGCGGAGGCCAGGGTCCATTGGGGTGCCGACAGGATCACAGTTGGCAAAGCCGTAGCGCTCCAGGATGTCGAGGGCATACTGTCGCTGCGAGATGGAGAGGGAACGCTTCGCTCTGTCGCGCTCAATCTTGACCCCGAGGAGCCAAGATGTCGGCCCTAGGTCCCGGAGCTTGAAGTGCGCGCGCAGCTCGTCCTTGACGCGCTGGATCGAGTCCTTCGACTTGGAGGCAATGGTGATGTCGTCGACAAAGACAGGGATGATGATGCGCACTCCATCACGGAGGTAGACCCAGACACTGTGCTCGCAGACAAGGCGGTCAAAGCCCAGCTTGGTGAGCACCTCATGCAGCTTCTCGTGCCAGCAGCGACCGGCCTGCTTGAGGCCATAGAGCGACTTGCGCAGGCGCCACACCCAGTCCGGGGACTTCTCCTCAAAGCCCTCAGGCTGCTTCATGTAGACCTCCTCCTTCAGTTCGCCGTTCAGGTAGGCGGAGGAGATGTCCACAGACTCGAGCTCGAGGTCCTCGAGGGCTGCCAGCGCAAGGATGGCGCGAATCGACGCCCATTTGGGTGTAGGAGCGAAGGTCTCGTTGTAGTCAAAGCCAGGGCGCTGGGAGAAGCCCTTGGCAACGAGGCGACCCTTGTACCGCTCAATGGAGCCGTCTGCATTGCGCTTCACCCGGAACACCCAGCGAGAGCCAATGGCCTTGCGGCCGGGAGGCAGCTGGACCAGCTCAAACGTCCGGTTCTCCACCAAGGACTGGATCTCGTCCTGTGCAGCCCTCAGCCAGCGGTCGCGCTCCTCAGGCGCAAGCTGCATGACCTCGGAGATCGACCTGGGCTCCCCAAAGTGCTCCTGGCTCGCCTTGAGCGCATGCTCCGCTACAGACTCAAAGGCAAAGGCCAGTGCGTCGTCATAGGTGAGGTAGTTGTCCCGCTGGCTGCAGTAGACGCCCTCAATGCCAGCGAGCATGGCCTCCAGTGAGCACTCATAGACGTCCTCATGACCATCTGCCAGAAGGTCGAGTTCGTCGTCTGAGGATGTAGGAGATGGAGGCGGAGCTGGGGGAGTGGGTGCAGGCGCAGGCGCAGGCTCTGGCTCGACTGGTGCATCAATGAGAGGGTCTGGCGAGGGAGAGTGTCACTGGGGAGTGTCGCCGCGCTCTGAGGGCTCTGGCGTCGGAGCAGGGGAAGGAGTGCCAATGCGGAGTCGCTGGGGCACAAGGTTGCGGCGCTCGAGCTCCTGGTTGTTGAGGGAACCCTGGAAGCGGGTAGAGCGCGCAGGGAGGTGTTTGCGAGCCAGTGCAGGGTATGGCCTGAAGCCGCCATGTCCCTCTGCCTGCTGGTGAACGGATGGGCGCACAGGTGGGCGCGGAGGGACAGGAGCAGGCGCAGGAGCAGCAGGTGGCTGAGGGACGACTGGGGCAGGCACAGGAGGTGCAGGAGGGCTAGGGGCGCGTTCAGGCGCAGCTGGAGATCGTTCGCGCTGACCCGCAGGTGCAGCAGGCGGCGCAGGCGGCGCAGGGGCTGCAGGAGGCGGCGCAGGAGGCGCAGGAGGTGCAGGATCATCCCAGTCGTCTCCCCCCTGATCCGGCAGCTCTGGCGCATCAGGGACGTCCTCTGGCGGCTTGTCAGCCGTTGCAGGGTCACCAGGGATGTTCACCTCGTCGAGGGGCAGCCCAAAAACGTTGATAGAGGGCGAGTTGCCAGGGAAGCAGCGCTCATCAAACACTGCATGCGACGAGATGATGAATCTCCTAGCAGCAGGGTCCCAGAACCGCCATGCCTTGGTGCCCTCGGGGTAGCCCACAAAGATGCACTTGCGAGAGTGCGGCTCCAACGCCTTGCGGTCCTTCTTGCGCACCAGCACGTACGCCAGGCAGCCAAACGTGCGGAAGTACGACACATCTGGCTTGCGGCCCTTTCCCTTCCAAGCAGTGTAGGGAATGGCGCCTCCTAGCGCAGAGGTGGGCATGCGGTTGCGGGTGTGGACAAAGGTAGAGACGGCATGGCCCCAGAACGACGGAGGGAGCTTGGACTGAGCTAGGAGCGCAGTAGCACCCTCAGCAATTGTCCGGTTGGCTCGCTCTGCGACGCCGTTCTGGTGGGGCTCATCTGGCTCAGTGTGCTGGCGCTGGATGCCGTGCTGAGCGCAGAAGTTGTTGTACTCCCTCCCAATGTACTCACCGCCCTTGTCGTCGCGCGTAGCCTTGATCCTGAGGCCTAGGCAGTTCTCCGCATATGCCTTGTACGCCTGGAAGGCCGCAAACGCATCACTCTTGCGCTTCAGGTAGGCCACCACCCAGAAACGCGTCGCATCGCAGACAAACGTCATCCAGTAGACGTGTCCTTCAGGCGTAGGCACCGGGAGCGGTCCCTTGAGGTCGGTGTGGACGAGGGCGATGGGGGTGTGCTTCCTGGACGCGAAACGAGGGATAGAGTGGCGGTTGAGCTTCCCAGCAAGGCAGGGCTCGCAGATGGGGTCAGGCTTGCGCTTCGAGCGCAGCACAAGGCCAGAGACGAGGCCCTTCTTGACCACTGAGCGCAAATCGTCGAGATTGACGTGGGAGCAGCGCTGGTGCCACAGGGACTCGTCCTCCTCGCAGGTGGACGACGCAGAGAGCGCATGCTTCGCCTGGGGCACAGTGCGGCCAAGGAGATAGCCCA
>WAHA01000056.1:0-45600 GCA_008973685.1 Trametes sanguinea
GGGCGCTTCGCGCGCTCTGAACTCTGCAGCACCAAAGCGCGCTGGCTGATTATTTTGGCACCGCACAAGCGACCAGAGGTACGTGTGTACCCTGATATTGACGGCGTCCGCATGCCAACCATGGTTTGTTGCATCTCCCAGATCAAAGAGGGTTGGGGATGGTGCAAGTGGGACGTCGACACCTGGTCGGAATGTAAGATGGCAGATCCGGTGGGAGAGCTTCTCGAAGATAGGTTCGTTGCTCCGCGTCGCTTCGGGGTTCTGTCTTGCGCTGACCGCGGCTCATCCCAGGGTTCACTGTCGTGTATACCGTAGTCTGAACGTCTAGGCTTAGGGATTAAGAGGTCTATTGGTCGTCTGCCAGTGCGCCGGCCGACATGTAGGCTGCGACCCATCTATTATATCGATGTAAAGCTGTTCGCGAAGGCATTCTTGATAATGTAGCACTCGCTTCCGTCAGTCTAAACGCGATGTAGTGTGAGGGCCCTCTGATCACACAAGGGTTGGTTCTGAGAGGGGTTGATTGAACCTAGCCAAACCAGCTCCGCGCTAGCCATCCTAATAGACCTGCAGCTACAGCGCCGGCGGTCGCGGCTATGAACAGTTCTTGCTCCGGTGGCGCGAAGGAAGGTATTCGTCTAGTAGCCGGTGTCTCTGTCGGCTCAGTAGCGGCCGCAACATCCTCAGGTGGGACCCCCAGCGCCGCGAGCTCCGCGTTCGACACCTGCGACGTCAAATGGACCGTCTCCAGCACGAGCGACAGCAGCTTGCCCTGCTCGTCGAGCCGCGCCTTGAGCTCCTCCGCCTTGCCCTCGAACGCCGCGGCGGTCGCGGCGCTCATCTCCTCCACCTTGCGCTCGAACGTCTGCGCGAGGCGGCGGCGCTTCCACGGCTCGACGAGCACGATCGCGAGGACGAAGACGACGACGTTGAGCGCGATCGCGGCGAGCGAGCCGTACGTCGACGCGCTGCGGATCTTGTCCGACCACGCCTGCTCCTCGTGGTAGCGGTTGAGGATGACGCGCATGAGCTCGCTGAACTCGCGCTCGACCGCGTCCTCCGCCGCCTCCGCCGCCGCCTTCGCGCGCGCCTCGTCGTGCTCGCGCGCGTGGTCCTCCCGCACGAGCGTCGTGAACCGGCTCACGTCCGCGTCCGTCCAGGACGACTTGCGCTGCAGGAGGTCGTTCACCTCGCGCTGCGACTGCGCGCGCTGCAGCACCGCGCGGTCGTACGCCTCCTTCGCCTGCCGTGCCGTTTCGCGCGCCTGATGGATCTTCGCCTCTGCGCGTCGCGATGACGGACAACGACCGGCCCCGTAAGCACGAGATGCATTGAGGGGACATGATCAAAGGAGAGAGACGTACCTTGCTCGCCGACCCGCCGCTTGAGCGCCTCGATCTCCTCGTAGCCCGTCATCCGGTTGAGCTCCTTGCCGAGCTGCGCAAACGTCCGCGCGACGGTGACGGTAAACTGGTCTCCGCGCTCGCGGGTCTGGCGCACCGCGTCGTGCGTGAGCTCGCGCAGCTGCGCCCGGATGCGCGCGATCGCGTCCGCGTCGCCCGTGCGGGGCTGCGTCGAGTCCTTCTCCGATGCTGACGATGATGAGGAAGACGACGACGTGGATGGTTCGGCATCCTCGGGCTGCGGGGACGCGCCTTCATGAGGTGTGGTGGACGATGAGGGGGGCGGTAGGGGCGTCGCCGACGACGACGGAGGTGGGCCTTTCTGCTGGTCGGGCGGGGAGACGGGTGTGGACAGGTAGCGGGGCCTATGAGAGGCCATCGGATGCCGAGCGAGACGCCATGGTGGAAATGGTTTGGTGGCAGGTGCTGCGCGGAGGGCTGCTTGTCTCCGGAGGGCTTCACGATACATCGACCTGGACCCGCAGAGCACGAGGGCGAGTGGAGAGAGCGAGATGTGTACAGAGTGTGTTGAGCGCAGAGTGAGAGACGGAGTCGGTGGCAGTCGGAAGGCGCTCGGCGTCATGCCCGCTCTTCCGAGTTCTCTTCCACCCTCCTGCCGAGCGCGCGCTGCGTACGTCAGAGCGAGGGCAGCTCTCATACCATTGACAGTATTTCGCAGACTCTCAGGCTCTCATTCTCGAGTCGATCTCAGACGTTGTCTATGGTCGCGAGCTCAGTCACACCGGGAGCGCGCAAGACGGACCGTATACTACATCTATTCCGCGACACAGCCCGAGCGAGCGAGACTTTATGCTAAAAATGCGAGTGTAGGTAGTAGGAACTTGAAAGCTCGATGACGACCAGATCCATGGACGATGATGTATACGACGAGAGGACACATACTGTAATAAGAGAGAAAAACGACGAGGACGACGACGGAAGAAAGCGGGGAGAAAACACACACAGAGAACATGCGCCGCGCATCCAGCTCAGCTCCAGACATCCGTCAAGAACCTGCTCCGCTCCTTGAGCAGCTTCACCTCCGCCGCGCCCTCCACCTCCGCGCTGCCGCCCTTCGCCTCGCCGAGAATCCGCGCGAGCGTCTCCTCGACCGCCTTGCTCATGTTGCGCGCGTCGCCGCAGATGTACACGTACCCCTTCCCGTTCAGGATCGCGTCCGCGACCGTCTCGCGGTCCTCCCAGAGCAGGTCCTGCACGTAAATCTTGCTCCCGTCCGGCTTGAAGTTCTCGCGCGAGAACGCGGTCCGCAGCGTGAACTTGCCGTGCAGCTCCTTCGCGTACTCCGGCCACTCGTCCTTGTACAGGAAGTCCTTCGTCGACGACCGGCAGCCGTAGTAGAGGCGGATGCTGCCCCAGTCCGCGAGGCCCTCGGGGCCGTTCTTCTCGATCGTGCGACGCGCCATGGCGACACGCTCCTGAACGAAGCCACGGAAGGGAGCGACACCGGTACCAGGACCGACCATGATGACGGGGCTCTTCGGGTTCGTGGGCAGGCGGAAAGTCGAGCGGCGGACGTGGATGGGGACCTTGTATGTCGTCTCGTGCTTGTACGCGCCGCGGGGGCCCTCGATGGCGTACTTCGGGTAGACGACCTTTCCGGGCTCTTCCGCAGAGTCAATGAGCGGCGCTTCCTGACCTTCGCACGCGAACTTGAGGTTGAGTAGGAAGTTCGAGCCAACACCGTATACCCAGCGCGTCTTGACGTGGTTGTTCTCGACAGACTCGTACTTCAGGACGACGCAAGTGATGTGGATGGAGTGCGGGTAGAGCTTCGGGCTGGACGAAATCGAGTAGTATCGGGGCTGGAGACGGGGAATGGACGAGACGACGATGTCAAAGGGTATCTTCCAAGCCGTCGTGTTCTCCGGGGTAGGGGCGCCATGGAGGTCGTTGCCTGCAGCGAGCTGAAGAACCTCACCGAGCTTGAGGCATCCGTGAGCGACGACGTTTTGGTATTCCTCCTTGTTAGTATTAAGGTTCTTGAGGAACGCCTCGGCCTCCGGGGTGGGTGCGAACTTGGACAGAACCCCGAGAATCTGACGGCCCGCGACAGCGCTGATGTCAATGTAGTGGCGAAGCACGGTGACGTAGGTCGTCGGAACCGGGAAAGGGACCTTTGCAAGGGCCGGGTCGAGAGACTCGATGTTTATGATCGTGTCCTTCTTGTCGTGCAGGCCAAGGGCGCAGAGCAGGCGCTCGACCTCGAGCTCCGCGTTCGTGGGCCAGACGCCGACGTGGTCACCGTGTTGGTAGGTGATGCCAGAGTTCTCCGTGTTGAGCTCAACGTGAATGCAGTTGCGGTCGGAGCCAGGAGCGAAAAGCTCGCGCGCGACGGTGATCGGAGCAGGGTACGGGTTCTTGGCGTCGTGGATGCCCTTGGACCGAGTAAGAGCGCGGGCGGACAGTTCACCTGTTCTCGTTCAGAATACATCAGGGTGTGACATGCAAGAGTGACACGTACCGAGATAGACCTTCTCAGGCGGGTGCTCAGAGACTTCCGTCACGACAAAGTCGGGCGTGTCACCACCCTGGCCCTCCTCGACGTTCATGATCCTGGCAAACTCCTCCCACATGCCGTCCTTCCACTCGAGGTAGTCCTCCTCCATGCTCTTGTCGTCGTCACCCTCGCCGCGTTCACCGATACGAATGGCACCCATCTTGGCGAGGTCCGAATCGACATTGCGCGCGATGGCATTGTAGTGCTCGTAGGTCTTGTTACCGAGGCCGAAGACGACGTACTTGAGGCCAGGAAGCTTGTGCTCGCCGTTCGAGAACTCAAAGCTGTCGTCCGAGAGGTTCTGGCAGAGAGTGACGGCGTTGTCTGTGGGCTCACCCTCGCCGTAGGTAGCCATGACGAAGAAGACGCAGCAGTCCTCAGGGACTTGATCGAGATTGTCAAAGTCGTACTCCTCAGGGTCGCAAACCAGGGACGCGAGGCCGAACTTCTGCTTCGCCTCCTTGGCGAGACGGATAGCGTACTCCTCCGCAGTACCTGTCTGAGAGCCGTAGAAGATGACGATGCGCTTTTTCTACGGCCACGTCGCGATGACATGTCAACGGTCCGTAGACAGACCTGCCAGCGAAAGGGCGCACTCACCCCTTCCTTCATCTTCGCGACAAAGTCGCGCGGGTTGCCTGAGCCATTGGCGGCTCTTGAAGCGGCTACCGGGACGGTCTTGGGCTTTGAGGCGGCAAAGAGCTGGTCGCGGAAGAGGTACGCCGCGGCGAGGACGACGCCGAGGGCGAGAACGAGGACGTCGGAGGACGAGGCGATCGCCATGTCCAACAACTGATATGCCGGCGAGGCGGTCGGGAAAGGAGGGAAGGGGGAGAGAGGATGGAAGAGAGAAAGAGAAAGAGAGAGAAGGAGAGGAGGAGGACGTTGAGGAGAAGCGATCGCTGCAAAGTCCCACCAGCGTTATATCGCACTCCAGATAACTCCATATGCGGTAGATCAGCCCACGTATTTGACTGTCGCCGCTTACGTCAGCCGTATTCCCCGATCGTCCTCCTCTCTCTGAGCTCAGTCTGAGCCTCCGAGTCCTTTCGTCTGTCTCGCGAGCCTGTTTCAGCTGCAAGGGAAAGACAACTACGCATTCGCTGGCCTCCTGTGTCGACGTGCAAGCCAGTACTGCACCGCATCGTCCGTGGCGCTCAGCATGCCGACTCCGCTCTTCTCGTCAACTCCGGCCGACACGCCTTTCGCGAACCCGGTTGTAGTCACTCTATATGAGTCGTCGGTCGTCCTTTTACCCATACCCTGCTGTCCCTCATGACGGCTGCGCACAAGTTTGGGTATATACATACGTACAATACGTCCAGCGAATCCGGCTTCCGAGCGGCGATGACGCCTGACTGACTGACTGACCGGTACTGAATATGGATCCCCGCAGAACCTGTCGAACACGGAGCGGACGCCAGCTGCGGCCGAGCGAGATGGCAGTCTTGCGAAACTTCAAGCCACCACCATCCACCGCTCGGGTCCCATCACGGACTCGCGCCCTCGCGTACCCCAAGCGGCGTGTATCTGCGGCTGCTCTGCGACCCGCCCCATCTCCCGAGCCTGCGCGCTGTCCGCCCCCAGCTCGTAGCCGTACCACCGTTGGGCCAGCCTCGCCCACTCTCGAGCCGCCGTAGCGCTGCCAGAAACGCCCGTCAGTCTCACGCTCGATATGTATGAATGCTTGCCAGCCCAGAGCATCTCCGCACGAGACGCATGGTACGACGCGAGCCGCGATTGGCACGCTCCTGTCTGGTGCGGCGGCGCCGGAGAAGCGCGGAATATAGGAGGGTGTGTACTCACTCGGAATGGGCGGCTGCGACGTGTGTGACGTCCGCTGCGAGCTGCCCGCGCTCGCTCCAGTAGCCCTCCTCTTCTCCGAGGCTCCAGATCGAGACCGCGGTCGCGGTGGCTTCTGATCCACTAATGCGCTCGTGCTGCCAGCTGGAGAACCGAGCGTACAGTTCCGACATCGCGTTCAGGCGTTCGTCTGACTTGGCGGAGAGGTCGTCGGGCAGGGAGCAGACGGCGCATTGGCATTCGAAACCGTAATGCTCCCGCAGGAACTCTCTGTTCGGGGAATCGACTCTCAGACTGTATCCAGAAACCAGCCGATAGAAAACATACCTGCGGACGTGCCTCGGCCGTTTCGTATCCGTATACGTAGTCAGGAGTTCCTTCCCACAGCCATCATCGTCAACCTTCTCCCCACCCACAGACCCGAGTCGCACTCACCTCCCCCGCTCTGATCGGTTTCAGCGCGTGCACGACGAGCACACCCTCGTCGTCCCGCCAAGTGTACACCACGTTGAACGCGCGCGAGCAGCCGTGGTTCAGGCGCGCCATGCGCGGGAAGACGCCCACGCCGCGGCTGCCGGCGGACACGGCATTCGTCTGGAAGATCGCGAGCGCGAGCTGCTCGTGGTAGGCGTCGGAGTCCGGGGTGAGGCCCGAGGGAAGGTTGACATAGGAGAGGTTGTAGAAGGAGGCGCGTTGGCGCGGCGGGAGCGTCGCTAGGGACGCGAGGAGGACGGCGCCTGGGGACATTGATACTACAGAGAGCGTACGGTTGGAGACTAGAGCCAACATGAGAGAGAAAGCTTCTACTGACCTTTGTTTGGGACAACGAAGAGTGGTTTCTCTCGGAGCACTAGCTCGCCTTGCTAGTAAACGGGGTGTAAACGCACAGGGCCTGACGCGATGTGCAGTATCCACCGGAGGCTCACCGAAATGTCTCTCAGGGCCACAACGCCCATGCCCTTCCCGGACAGCTCAGTGACTTTCACCGGTACAAGATACGCGCTCTCTTCATGGTCCTCGGGCGCCGCTTCGTTCTCCCATAGCATGCGAGTGCAGTAGTAGTAGATTCCTGCAGCGAGCAGCAGGAAGTACAGCCCCTTCACGACCTTCCTCAGCGGTGATAGTCCTGCTGATGGCTCAGAGGTGAGCTTATACAGAAGTATCGTACAGTGCACTGACCACGTACTGGCTGGGTATCTCGCGCATCCGCTGGGGAACCCTCAGAAACGCGGGCCTTCGCGGAGGCCTGCCGCTTGCGCACAGAGTTCGCCATAGGTTCCTACTGATGTCGATAGTGATTCGGAAGCTGAGAACCCTCAGTATACTTAAGTCTAGATGAGCCGTCGAGCAAGGCTATATGAGTCGCTGGATGCACGAAGTGAATGGACAGAGGACGTTCTTGAAGACGGTGTTGCAACCGGCGCGCTGTTGTCCAGTGATCGCGAAACGCGAGGAGGCGTCAAACGCGATCGTGAGTACTTACGAGCGCGCGAGGAGTTTGCCGATCGTCCAGATCCCATCGGGCGCAGAATCATATCTCGATCGCGCTTGCCCCTTCGAGTGCGTCCCTCTTCCACCGCGAGTCCGCGACTATTACAAGCTGCTGCACTCACCCGTCGTCGGCTCCTCAAGACCATTCAGTTTTCTCACATACCACGCACAAAGGAATCTGACCTAGACATGGAGGACGAAGCTTTCTGGAACGACGATCCCAAGGCCCTCCAGGACTCTGAATGGACGAAAATCTCATCCGAGTTCACAAACGTGAGCGGCCACCGTTCCATCGCGCGTTCCTACATCCCACAGCTCACACAATCCACGTAGGCTGGGTACCGCGAAGGGATAACCGCCGGGAAGGAGTCTGCTCTGCAGCAAGGCTTTGACGAAGGCTTCGCCCAGGTCGGCGCGCCCATCGGGCGCGAGCTGGGCATCCTCCGCGGCCTCTGCTCCGCGCTCATCGCCTTTCTCACCCGCACGTCAGAAAGCACTGCCCAGACGGAGACGGTCCTCTCAGAGGTCCGGGACATCGCCACTCAGCTGGCGAACGTCCGCTTCTCCGATATCGTGCCCCCGGACCCGGAAGCGATCGCCCACGCGAAGGAGCACGCGGATTCTGCTGCTATGGACGGAGACGATGACGCGGAGGACCTGACGGACCCCGCGAACCTGAACGAGGAGATCAAACAGAAGCGGGACGTCGAGCGCATCGAGGACCTCTTGGCGAAGATGACCGCGAATGTTGCGGGTGAGGGTGCGGCGCAGGCGAGGCTTACGGTGGAGGACGTTGCGCGCCTCAAGGAGCGGCTACTCGCGATTGCGCAAGGGCTGGGATTGAGTTTGCAGTGGAGTTGACGATGAGGGGCGTAGAGGTGGGCGGTTGTGCCCTGACATGGCAAGACGCGCATCAGCGCGACACGAGGGCTTTCCGGGCCCGCTCTCGGCATCCTTTGGGGCTTCAAGGTATGTGCTTGACTTTGCGTATATCGAGCCAAACTGATGAGAGGCTTGGCATTAGATGCTCAGAGTGCCGGTGGCGTGAAGTTCAAATGATCTACCACATTCGCCCTCATGGCGATTCACAGGTTAGTCTTGACAATATCTGAGGCATCCTGATCTTCTGATGTTCACCTTCTAGCCAGAATACGGGGAGACGCTGCAGCGACGACGTATTGCAGGTCAGAGAGCCGGAAAGGATGAACTACGATCATTTGTCAATGCGTTTCAGAATGCATATCTGACTATGCTACATACAAACTGACTTCCCGCAGAGTAGGTTCATTGTGCCTCACGCAATCCTCAACTGCTCCATCAGATTACTTCGAACACTCTCATGGAGACCCTTGCCAATGAGCACCAGCTTCCCCGTATCCGGCAGGCCCAGCTCCTCCTCGCCCTCCTCCACCTTCGCGATCTCGTACAAGTTCCGCACACCCTGCAGGACATGGAGCTCGCCGTGCTCCGTCACGAAGATCCCCTTGCATCGGAGCACTTCAATGGAACCAGCTCCAGTGGCACCGGTCGCTTGGTTCGGGAGTTGCTTCTCCCAGAGCACCGTGCGGATCCACTCGTCCAGCTTGTCTAGCTGCGCCGCCGACAGCTTCGGGCAGTCAATCTGGAGACTTGAGATGCCGCGTAACTCATAGTGAGTGGGCGCCCAATGGTGTTCATGGCCGTGCTCGTTGTCGCAGTCATGGTCATGATCATGCCCATGCGTGTGGGTGGACCCGCCATGTTGGCCGGTGATGGTCTTGCGAGTCTCGTCGAGGAGCTGGCGTGAGCGATAGGCGTCGATGCCCATGAGGTACTTGAGGTCGATCTCCCCGCGGACTGTGCGATACAAGGACGCGGCGGGGTTAACGCCTCGAATCATCTCCTCGAGAGCGTCTGCGTCCGCCGGAGGTACGAGATCGACTTTGTTCAGCAGGATGACATCTGCAGCCGCTATCTGCCTGGAACATACGTCAGTTTCGAAGAGCAGGACCTCGTTCCGGGTTTGTGGGACACACACCGTAAGCTCTCGCCAATGCCGTCTGCGGCATGGTCTTCTTCCATTTGCTGAACATCATGTGAGTAAGCGTTTGATAGCCATAGAATGGCGTGAACCTCACCTGTCGGCCGAAGACGGCGTCCACTACACACACTACGCCGTCGAGGTGTATGTCTCGGCCCAAGCCCATTGAAAACTCCTCGTTCTGCCAGAACATGGACGCAATAGGGCCTTGGTTCACACTTCGTCAGCCGGGATCATCCGGGCGCCGTTTGGCAGCTGCGGGACCTACCAGGGTCGGCTAGGCCTGTAGTCTCAAGTAGGATGTGATCGAATGCTCCTTTGCGCTGCATGAGCTTTTCGATGGCAGCAGCGCCGGTGTCTTTGATGCTACAGCACAGACAGCCATTCGCGAGTTCAAGGACTTCTTCGGACTGTTGTGTCGGGTCATCCGGGGACGATACGTTGATCGTCTTCGCTAGCTTCATCTCAGTACCGTACACCGCGACGAGGGCGCATGGTGGCATGCCCACCTTCGAGGTCCTATATCCCAAGCGGTGTCAACATCTAGCAGAGCGCGCCAAGTCGAAAGATGAACGTACCGCAGTGTCGCCAAACTCGTTCATGATCACTGCGATTCGATAGCCATGACGTTCCGTCAAAATGCGCCTGCAGATCAAGGCCGGCTTGGTCAGCTTGCGAACGTTGCACCGAAAGAAAGGGGTGCGCATAGCAACATACCGCACAAGCGTCGACTTTCCCGCACCAAGGAAGCCGCAGATGATGGTCAAAGGCACCGTGCGGGGTTGTGCCGATCCGTCATTGTCGGAAAGGCCTTGTGCATCTGCGGCGGTGTCCAAGAGCTCGCTGTTCTTTGTGCGTCAGGTTGCCATGCTACACAAATCGGTATACAAAGGACACGCACGGAATATCGTCGAGCTCGTCGTCCGCCATGGCGACTACGCTTCGAAGCAATGGACGGAAGAGAACTGAGATGGGGCGAGCTGTGCCACAGCCGTTTGTCCTCAAGGTACGCGCAGAAGCGTGGGCGCCAGTTCGCGGCCCCGCATGTATTACGGCGCCTGATGCGCTAGTTGCGTTCGTCCCATTACTTATAGCACCCCCGCCTAAGCTGCCCCCATCCGGTCTCTCTCCTGCCCATTCGTTCCTTACCGTTCCACCTCCGCCACACAACGCCCTTGGTACACGCGATGGAGCCGGCGCAATACTCTTCGGATAAGCTGAGGGAGCTCATACAAGGCCCGAATGATGTCGAATGGACGTGCGTACCTCGCGCTGGTCCCGTTTGCCACTCTCGGGCGGCATGGCTTACCACAATTCCGTGCACCCCCTCTACAGATACGAGATGCGCAGGCAATGTCAAGAGATTCTCCCCCATCTGTATCTTGGACCCCTTCAGGCATCAAAGTCGCTGGAGACATTGCAGTCTCTCGGCATCACACACATGTACGTTTAGCCACCGCCGTGTAGCACCGCTCTTAGTCGCGACGGACGCTCATAGTAGATTGTCACCCACAGAGTATGCATACGAGACGCGAAAGAGGCCTTCTCTGTACGGCCGCGCTTTCCAGACCACTTCCAGTATATGGTCTTGGACGTGCAGGATAGCGAAGAACAGAACCTCATCCGCCTCTTCCCTCAGTAAGTCCTGCTACCGTGGAATGCGCCTCGAATATGTTCACCCTCAACGCATTCCCGTCCATTCCGCGCAGAGCAAAGCAATTCATTGATCAGGCTATAGCACAGGGCGGCTGCGTCCTCGTACACTGTAATGGTGCGTGTCGTGATCCGACTGTTGCGCCGCGCAACGTTGACCTCCGCTTCCCTCAGGTGGCATCAGTCTTTCTCCTGCATTTGTAGTCATGTATGTTATGCAACACCACGGGCTCTCGTGGGAGGATGCATTGCACCTGGTTCAGAACCGACGGTATTGCATCTCGCCTAATGGCGGATTTCTGACCCAGATTAAGGTCAGCTCATCCGCGTGTAACTCCACCATCGAACGCTGTCTAACATCGGATGACAGGAATATGAATCCATCTACAAGGCGACGAATGCCGTAGCCGCCTATCCTCAGCAGCGGGAGCACATACCTCGCCGAAAGCGCTCTGACGATGAGGATGAGGACAGCTTGCAGAGGTACGAACTCCGTGCTCTCGTGTCCTGCGTGACAATAGCATGCTCACACGAGGCGTGATGTACACAGAGAGGGCGGACGGACGAAGCGTGCACTTGTCGACGATGATGACGACGCCATGCAGACTTGACCGCTGACTACTTCAACGCTATGCCCGTATCCAGCGATACCTTAGACTCGTCTCGTCGCCTTAATCATCGTTTTGGGTTTCTGAGTGTTCCTGCTCTCTGTACTGTCGCATCTATTCAATGGGAATCAGCTTTACGCACGCTACGCGCGAGCCTCGTCGTTTAGATTCGAAGGATGAGTCGGAAGTTTATCCTTCGTCCTTCTCATGGTCTGACAGGTGACCTTGGGGCCTGGCTGCCTGCGGATCAATACCCTACCTATCAGGCTGCCTGGGCGTAGTAGGCGGCAGGGGTCGATGTTCCCAGCTGGTCCTATGCGAGAGATGGCTGAGGGCGGTCCGGGCGGACTCAGCGTTCAGTGTGGCTGTGTGTATTTTGCAAACGCTTCCAGGACCACGCCGGGAGTCGGGGGAGGGCAGATGTCGCAGTCGCGACCTCGAACTTTTAATTCAAGTACCCTGGACATTCAAATGAGATCGAAACCACGACGCGCTGTGCGTTGGGTAACAGTATTGTCAGTCTAACGCAGCCAGGATTGCTGGCAACCTGGGTCAAGCGTATGGCCTAAACGCTTGTGCATAGCCCACTCGCTGCGAGAAATATGTGTTCCGACGATCGGAATTGCGCATTGTGTTCGTTTTGCATTCGACGGCATACTACAATGTCGTAGACCATTGTTAGGGAATGTCTCACGCGTAGCAATGGGAGCATATGGCCATGGGGTGAGATGAGCCAGGGGCGCTGCCAGGCTACTAGAGCAGATGAGGCATTGCGCGTCTATTTTGGCCAACGGAGTTTGCCGATCCGCGCAATCGCACCCCAATCCGGCAATTCTGCAGTTCAACGCACCTTAGTCTCCTACCATCGTCCACGCCGTCCCATTGTCGTCCGTATTGGTTCCTTTGTCTCTATCACGGTAAGCGAGCAATCCGATTGTGCTGCACGTGTTTGAAGGCCAACATGAGCTTCAGCGCTCACCACAGCCGTTCTGGACTATAACAGCGGCCACAACCTGCGAATCTTAGCCACCTCCCCTTCCCCCGATATATACGCGCCTCTCCCCTGAACAATCAGTGAGTCGCTCTCTTCTCTTCTTCCTTTAGTCACTCTGACGCGACATGGACTCCTCTGAACATCACTCTACGCCCATAGCCGGCCGTCGTTTCCTTACTCATAACTCCGCGATCACCCCCGGGTTTTGCTCTCTCGCATTCGAACTCTGCCCAGAGATTAGTCAATACCGCGCTGCAGCCGTCGAAGATATGGCGCACAAAGCCGTTATGCTCACAGCACAAGAGTTCCTCGACAACTTCTTGAAGGGCCCTGCGCAATCGTCAGACAAGCCGCCGACTTGGAAATCGGGGTTTAATCCCTTCAAGAACCTCAAGAACGCTGCCAAGATGAAAGAGTCCAAGATATCCGAGTTGTTTGTGAGCACAAAATTTCATATATTAGTCCGCACGGCTTTCTTGAACGTGCTTTTTAGGTGAAGGCGGTCAACGACCACTCGCTTGCTCCAAACCTGATGATGGCGTTGTCAGAAAACCGCCCGGACAAGGGGGATCCCCAACAGCTCAAGATAGACTCGTCGTTTTACCGCCATGGTCTCGTTCCGACGGACAAAAGGCCGCACTGGGAAGACCAGATCGTCTGTGCCGAGTTCAAAGCGCACGGTACTGCGAACGATCCCTATGACGACCGCAAGCCTCAGTCTGGCAAGATTGATGCCCTCGCGGAAACTCGTAAGGAAGTTCGAGGCCAGCTTATCCATTACGCTGAACAGGCGTTCGAGTACCGGCATCGCACTTCGCTCATCATGCTCATTGTGATTGGCCGTCGCTTCCGATTCTCTCGCTGGGATAGGTCTGGCACCATTGTGACGCCGGCTATCGATTATGTCAAGCAGCCGCTTGTGCTATGCGAGATGCTCTGGTACATGGGCAACCTGTCTGACGAAGCGCTCGGCTTGGATCCCTCTGCTACGCGCATCCCGCGCGGAAGTCCTGAGCATAGGATGATGGTCATGGCCAGCCTGCCGCTTCCGACCGATGCTGACCATAGTGCCGGTCCCCTCAAAACCCCTATCCCAGAAGGCGCCGTGTTCCGCTACGTTCGAGACAAATTCCGTCAGTCCCTCGATCCACACTTCCCCTACTATCGCTTGGAAGTTCCCTACGGCGGTCGGATGCGTTGCTTCCTTGTCGGAAAGCCCGCTTTCCATGCTGCTGGTATGGCTGGGCGGGGTACCACAGGCTACGTAGCCTTGGACGTTGAGACCGGTAAATTCGTATGGCTGAAGGACGCATGGCGCACACACTACGACTTCGTCGATCAAGAGGGCTCGGTGCTTCAGCAGCTCAACACTGCCGGTGTTGCTAACATTCCGACGGTCGTTTGCCATGGCGACATTCTCAACCAAGAGACGGTGACGCCAACGTGGTGGGAACGGAAGAATCGCCGATCAACTCCGAAGAACCCTACCCAATTTCTCATTCACCGTAACCAATCCTCCGCATCTTCTTCCCGTACTTTAGTGAATCCTCAGCCCGTCGCAACGAAGGGTACCAAGCGCAGCGCGTCTACAATGAAAGAGGAAGGGAATAGCCGGGAAGACTGTCCGCTACGCCGTCACAAGCACTACCGGCTTGTCGTGGAGGAAGTCGGTCTGAAGCTGGTTGACTTCCAGAATGGGCGACAGCTTCTCCGCATCATCTTCGACTGTGTCACCGGTGTGTATCGTTACCTCTTCATATAGCACGTCTTATGTGGCTGACCGGATGGTGACAGCCCACCAAGACGCGGTCATTAAGGCTTCAATCATGCATCGCGATGTCAGCGGAGGCAACATCTTGATTCTCCCTAAGGTCATCTTTCATCAGGACAGTGGCAACCACTCCATCAAGTGGTCCGGGTTGCTCGTCGACTGGGAGCTGTCTAAACCTCTCACGGGCCGTGCTGCCTTGCCTCGTCCGCGACAACCGGAGCGAACGGTTCGTTAATCCCCTCCCATCATACTGCCCCTGCGTATTGACGTGCCATATCCACGATGTTTCAAGGGAACCTGGCAATTTATGTCTGTCGCTGTTCTCAACGACCATGGCAAGGAAATCGAGATCTCGGACGAGCTCGAGTCCTTCTTCTACGTCACCATCTACTATGCCGTCCGCTACCTGGAGTCCAACTGCTCAAATGTCGGCGCTTTCATAGAGGACTTCTTTGATACGTACAGTGTCGAGGACGACGGGTACAAATGCGGGACTGCGAAAGCATCAGCAATGCAGAACGGGATCCTGCAGGCTGGCTCCCACATGCTTCCTTTGAAATTCCCCAAGGCCCGCCGGCTCGACAAGTTCTTCGACAAGGGATTGCAGTGGTTCAAGGCTCAACACACCGTCCGGAGATACGAGCTAAACCTACGCCTGTTTTCCGCACAACAATCACCCGTTGTCGAGGCTGAAGGAGTTACGGATCGTATGACAGCGGATGAGTACAAAGAATACGAAGGCTTCGGAGACGAAGAGGATGATGAAGAAGAAGATCAACCAACTGCGTTCCAATCCGCCCTGTCCGACTGTTTGGTCCAGGCGCCCTCGGAATCGGTGAGGCAGGATGCGGGAAAGCTCGCCACCCACGACGCTTTTCTCAACGCCCTTGCCACTGCGTTGAAGGCAAAGGAGTGGCCTGCCGATAGAGTTCCAGGCGACAACGTTCCTGCAACATTCATACCGCGCGTAAAGGTTGCTCCCCATCCAAGCGCGGGCCCCGCCTTCAAGAAACCGAAGATAGCGGCTCAAACTTGGGCACCTGGCGCTGGGCCCGATCTCAGAGGAAATAGTCCACAAACCCCGCCTTACTCTATGCGGTAGCTATCGATGTCACCTCATACCCTTTGTCTTGGAAGTGGAACGATACCCTGGCCCTCGCCTCGTCACCCGGGCCGCACTGTCGTTTAGGCAGTCCTCACCGGGTTATCAACACCCCTGGAACATATCCATCCCGTCTACTTCGCTTGGGGTGCGCTTTATACTATTATTCATCTGGTATATCATCTGTTTGGCTCTGTTCTGTTCTCCGAGGTCGCGACGTTTGTACTTCAAATAGATTTCTTCGGCCACTGCGTCAGTCTGAGTGCGATTGTGGGCAGTCCTGGCTGGCACCCCTCGTCGCTTTATCCACAATCGTCAGAACAGCGAACGCTTTGCAAAAGAATCAAGTGACTTGCGATGTTGACCATCAATGCATCATGGTCAAGACTGACACAACTACTTGTGGCGATTGCCCAGGCTGTACATGTGCGTCGTCTGAACGTATTGTTGTGAGGTCGCGGAGTGGTCGCGGCTGTCTCGTTCATCTGGTCTCAATTCATCTTATTTGTACTATGGTACATACACTTTTAGATACACCACATACACTCTTACGCTATGCCATGGATCGAGGATGGTATATGGCGCTGCAGATAAGTATGGACGCCAAATCCATGGCCCGGGAATGAAAATGCGCGGTTAGGTTAGGGTTTCGCCACGTCTGGACTTCCACGTATTCCCCGGACTGGACCCGAACTCATACCGCCTTCATACCCCCGCCTGCTTCGTCTGCCAGCTTTCACCTAATTTATTGTCCTTCGCTCTCTTGCTTTTCTCTCGTCGTCTTCTCTCTAGCTGCTAGAAGCCCAGCGCCGCGTCCAACATGTCATACCTCAGGTTAGCGTCCCTAGTGGCTGTTATGCCAGTGATCGGACTAATGGTAGAGGTTCGCAGACTCGCGGTATGCGTAATAGGCGTATACTCGATGTTTCTGGTGCGCATCATACAGGCATAACTACCTGTACAATGACTGACAAGTGTATAGCTCTGGGCGATAGCCCAAGAACGACGTACGTCGCTTATAGCTAGCACCGGAGGTCGGTTCTCTGACCGTGAAAGCAGTATCCGTTCCCTTCCAATCAATAGACGGAACCTCGTCTGACAAGTTCAACTCTCCGCTGTTTCTTGGCACATGCCAGAGCTTCCTCAGCTGTCTCTCAGCTCTGGGATATATAATTCTACGCCGAAAGTCTGGGCAAACTCTTACCCAAACACTGGGTCTCATAGATAGCTCGAAGCCCGTGTCGAACGGGACTGCGAATGGCACCGCCAATGGTACCACCAACGGTTCCGCAAAATCCAACGGCCATACCTCTCATCACCATGATACCCCGTCGCGTAACAAATCCCTCTTGCTGCGCTACTTCCAATGCTCAGTATTCATCACTTCCGCTGCCCCGTTTGGCTTCGCCGCCCTGTCCTACATCACCTACCCCGCGATGGTGCTCGGCAAGTCGTGCAAGCTCGTTCCCGTCATGCTCATGAACGTCGTGCTCTACCGCCGCAAATTCGCGGCGCACAAGTACCTGGTCGTCGCGATGGTCACCCTCGGAATCACCATGTTCATGGGCTTCGGGAAGGAGAAGCCGTCCAAGGCGTCCAAGAACGCCGACCTCTCCGCGTACACGCAGCTCATCGGCATCACGTACCTGCTCATCAACCTCCTCATCGACGGCGCGACGAACTCGACGCAGGACGAGATCTTCGCGCGCTACCGCGTCACGGGCCAGCAGATGATGTTCTGGATCAACCTCTTCAGCACCGTGCTCACATCCTTCATCTCCGTCCTCCCACTGCCGTACATCCCCGTGCTGCATCCGTCCAACTCAGGTACCGAGCTTCAAGGCGCGCTCGAGTTCATTCGCACACACCCGTCCGTCATCGTCCCTTTAGCGCAGTTCGCCCTCACAGGTGCCCTTGGCCAGTTGTTCATCTTTGAGACGCTGCAGCACTTCGGCTCTTTGACTCTAGTGTAGGTTTCCAGACCCCTCCGAGATTTTGTTACACTGAGCTGACATCGGCACAGGACGATCACCTTGACCCGGAAGCTGTTCACCATGCTGCTATCCGTCGTTGTGTACAACCACAAGTTGACTCCCGGGCAATGGCTCGGAGCTGCAGTCGTGTTCGCCGGCATCTCCGTGGAAGCGTGGGTGAAGCGCAAAGGTACTATTTCTCCTCTGTCATCTTGGACAGCATTTGACAATCAGACATAGATGTTCACGCGAAGCGCGTCATTCAAGAGAAGGAGAAGGCACGCATCAAGACGTTGTGATAGTAGTACACCACGGCTATACGGACATTGTACATAACCGGAGGATCTGGAGGTGACTAAATGTAGCAATACTAATGATGGAGCGTCATAACAGATGCGGCACACCGAGAGAGCACAGGGATGTCTACCGTGAAGCAAGGTGAGTCCACAACACTGATGACACCGCCTCTACTCGCGACGACAGCGATTATGCCCACCGGCACGTTACGAAGGTATGATACGGAGAGGGCCGGGTTTGCCGCCAGCAATGGATCAGACGGACTGCTGGAATTCGTCCATCACCGTCTGCGCCGATCTGCCTCGTGCAACGTTAAACACTTGAGAGCGAGGCCTGTGCCGATGGAAGTGCGATTGCATGCTCTGAGGCCGAAAGCCGAAGTCAAAGATCCCCTGGACGAATGAGCTTCTCCAACCTGCAGGGAAGAAAGCTTCAGCTCGACTCTACCGCTGACCTTGACCTGCAGAGCACCGGGCTTGACGGCAGTTGCTCCCGAGGTACCTCAAGTAGCCCGGATCCTTGGAGTTGACAGGCTGCCACTTGGACGCGCGATTCTTGCGCTGTTCATGCTCGACCCATTTTTGAGGCTCACGCCGTAGAAGCCCTTGAGCGGGTCGAGCATGATCGGGATAGGTGTCGTGAACGCATTGACGTTCGAGAGCAGGTGTAGAAGGCGCTCCTCGAAGAAGACGCGGCGCGCGATGCTGATTGTGCCATAGGAGAATCCCCACTGGCCTGTACGATCCAATCCATGATGTACTCGAGGCCGCCGGCTGCCAGCAGCGGTCGTGAGCTAGTCGTCCCATGGACGACGATGATTGGCTCCATGTCGGTTGGAATCTGAGTCTGACTGAAGCGCGTTACCTGGAGATGACGTTCAAGCCTGGAATATTCAGTACTGACTGCGGGAAGGTAGTGCTTCGTCGGGTACCACACGATATCTCCTAGCTTGAGCATCGTCGAGCGTCCTTCAGCCAGGTTACCCAGCGGGTTCTCTCTTCTCTTCAAGCGCCGCTTTGATGCACGAATTCGAGAGCAGGACGTTCTCGTACTACAACGCTCAGAGACATGTATGTAGATGTTCTCGGGATTGCGAACGTCCTAGGTCTAGGGCAGTCGCGTTTTAGCACACAGTAACGGTCAGCATCTCGATACGACTTCACTTCGGCGCTCCGCAGTGACGAGGTGCGCTTTCCCTGCTCCCTACCATCAGCCTCGGGCATGTTCGGTAAGTAAGTCATAAGTGTGCAACACAGGGAAACCCATTGCGCTCTTTCATCATCACGACGATGACGATGCCATGCACACTGCGCCTCCCACAACTACTTCAATGCTATCGTAGTATTGCGCGATACCCTACACTTGTCTCATTCGTCAGTCTAACAATCCGTTTGTGTACGCTCGGGATGTGCTCGTGTTCCTGG
Source organism: Trametes sanguinea (assembly GCA_008973685.1). NCBI lineage: Eukaryota > Fungi > Basidiomycota > Agaricomycetes > Polyporales > Polyporaceae > Trametes > Trametes sanguinea. The sequence continues at coordinate 19,058 of WAHA01000056.1, forward strand.
TCTCTCAATTGCAGCATTCAACTAGTAGGCATAAGCTACACGCACGCTACGCAGCTGGAGTCTAGTCGTATGCCCATGGTGAGAATCCCACAGTGCAACCGATGTTCCTGATGTGGCGCGAGAACTAAGGACATGGAAGACGGTACGGTCAGCGAGAACGGCCACTGAGGTATCTGAGAGACGGCTGGAAAGGACGCGCCGCCCCAGTCACTGTAGCGCGGCCGCATGACTGCGGCCTCGGACAGTCGAACCGTAGTACTAGTCGGCCTATGTGCCCGCCGAACGGACGCACTGTGGAAAATATCTTCAGACGACTGGACCCACGAGCATTGTGCATACATGATGGTCAGTGAGCGTCCTGTAGCATAGCACCAATGCATATAGACGGCAATGTCGGCAGCCAATTGTCAGGGATGTCTCAGTGGTAAGTACAGTAGCGTAAGGTCATATTGGGGTGCGCAATCAAGAGATGAGCCATGGCTCGATCAGCCACTGCGCGTCTATCCTGCTTAGCGGAATTTGCCGATCCGCGCAATCGCACCCCAATCCGGCAATTCTGCAGTTCAACGCACCTTAGTCTCCTACCATCGTCCACGCCGTCCCATTGTCGTCCGTATTGGTTCCTTTGTCTCTATCATTGTAAGCGAGCGATTTGATTGTTATACACGTGATTGAAGGCTAACTTGAGCTTCAGCGCTCACCACAGCCGTTCTGGACTATAACAGCGGCCACAACCTGCGAATCTTAGCCACCTCCCCCTCCTCCCATATATACGCGTCTCTGCCCCCAACAATCAGTGAGCTGCTCTCTTCTCCTCTTTCTTTAGCCATTCTGACCTGACATGGACGCGTCTCAACAGCACTCTACACCCGTAGCCGTTCGTCGCTTTAAAACTCGCAACTGGGCGACGACACCTGGAGACTGCTCTCTAGCATACGAACGTCGCAAAAACGCCGTAGGATACCGTGCAGCGATCGCTCTAGATATGGCGCACAAAGCGGTACTACTTGAACCCGAGGATTTCCTCGACAACTTTCTCAAAGCCCCATGCCAACACCTCTTAGACACGCCGCCGCCGTTGGTTGGCAATCCGTTCGAGGCCATTGCAGGTGCGGCGGGCATGGTGGAGTCGCAAATCTCGGAGCTGTTTGTGAGTACATGGCCTGATCTCCTTTGTATGCAGCACGTGCTGACTGTGCTGCTCAGGTTGCGGCAGTCAACAACAACGAAGCCATCGCCCAAGGCCTGAAGATGGCGCTATCCGAGAGGATGGCAGACGTCGGAGAATCTGAAGGCGTAAAGATCGATGCCGCGTTCTTTCGTCCGGAGCTCCTTCCCACTGACGGAAGGCCTCACTGGGCAGACCAGATGGTCTCGGTCGAGTTCAAGTCTCACGGGACCGCGAACGACCCCTACGACGACCGCGAGCCTGGTAGCGGCATCGACGCGCATGCGGCGACGCGCAAGGTAGTCCGAGGCCAGATCATTCACTATGCAGAGAAGGTCTTCGAGTACCAGCAGCGCACGTCGCTAATCATGCTGGTGATCGTCGGCCGTCTGTTCCGGTTCACTCGCTGGGATAGGTCGGGGACAATTGTGACGCGTGCGGTGGACTATGTGGAACAGCCGCAGGTCCTGTACGAGATGCTATGGTACATGTCTCGCCTGTCGGATGAAGCCCTCGGTTTGGACCCCACTGCGCACCGCGTCATGCCGGGCAGCGAGGAGTATACGCAGATGGTCGCGGCCAAGGTCGCGCCAGCGGGGTTGCCTGATGTTGACAGCACCGAGGGCCCGGCAGACAACTTTCCTGCGGCGGACGCTGTCTTCAAGTACGTTCGCGAAAAATTTGCGAACTCTCTCGACGTCAACTTTCCGTGGTATCGGCTGGAAGTCCCGGACGGAGATGGGACGCGCTACTTCCTGGTCGGTAAACCGTCCTTCTGCGCTCCTGGTATGGCAGGTCGTGGCACGAAAGGTTTTGTCGCTCTCGAGGTCGGGTCCTGTCCTTCGCGTTTTGCCTGGCTCAAGGACGCATGGCGTACCCAGTACGAGTTCGTCGCTCAAGAGGGTGCGGTGCTGAAGGAGCTCAACGACGCCGAGGTGCCTTACGTGCCGACGCTCATCTGCCATGGCGACATCTCCGGGCAAGACACCGTGACACCGACATGGTGGGAACTCAAGCACAACCCTCCTACCGCTTCCACTGTCAACGATTCTACCCCTCCCATCTTGGCGCCCCAGTCCGTCGCGTCGTCCTCCCGAACTCTTGTGAACCGCGCGACTCGGTCCTCGACAAGCACGAAGCGGAGTGCTTCTGATCTGGACGACGACGGAAACGGGCGCGAGGAGTGTCCTCTTCGCCGTCACAAGCATTACCGAATTGCCGTGAAGGAAGTCGGCATGAAGCTCGTTGAATTCAAGCACGGCAAACAGCTCCTACAGATCATATTCGACTGTATCTTTGGTAAGTCGCACCCAAACTTCTCTCGTCCTATTTGCATGCTCATTCGAGAGCAACGGTAGCACATCAACAAGCCGTCGTCGAGGCCAACATCATGCACCGAGACATCAGCGGAGGGAACATTCTCATTTTCCCCAGGGCCATCGATGTCGGAGGGAACGGTTCTGCGTATATAAAGTGGACTGGTCTGCTTGTTGACTGGGAGTTGTCGAAGCCCCTCAAAGGGGACGCTTCCTTCCCACGTCCCCGACAACCTGAACGAACGGTGCGTTCCTTATGCTCTGTTCGTTATGTCCGATCTATTCACGTATGACGTGCACAGGGTACTTGGCAATTCATGTCCGCTGCTGTGCTGGATAATCATAGCAAGAAACTCGAAGTTTCTGACGAACTCGAGTCGTTCTTCCACGTCACCCTCTACTATGCCGTCCGCTATCTGGATTCGACCTGTTCGGATGTGGGCTCCTTCATCGAGAACTACTTCGACACGTACACTCTCGACAACGGCACATACCGATGCGGCGACAAGAAGTCCAACACCATCATGACTGGCACGCTTTCTACCAACGTCGCGACCGTTGCGCTTGACTTTGGGCCAGGCCTGGACGACGTCTTCCGCAAGATTTTGCCATGGTTTAAGGCGCATTACGCTGTGGAGCGCTACAAGCGCCTTCAACAGGCACAACTTCTTGTGAAATCCACCGACTCGGATTCGAAGACCCCAACTGTTCAGGGGTTCCTGCGTATTGCCCCTGCAGGGTTCAAACGACGTCCCTCGAAGCCCTCCACCGCCCAGAACAAGATCCAGCAAGCTAAGACAGAGGTCGAGGAACCCTCAGCGGAAGACCGGGAAAACGCGGCCAAGCTGGCTACCCATGACGAGATGCTCGATGCCTATTATGACGCGATGGACATACAAGGCTGGGAACCGCATGATAGGGTCCACGGCGGTGACAATGTCTCGTCGAAATTCACGCCTAATGTCCCGGTCGGCCCGCCTGTTCTTGCCAGTCAACGCATGATCAAGAAACGGAGGACGGACGGCATTGGGCGCGAGGGCGCCCTTGCGGCCGTCGAACCTCCATTCAAAACCGAACCACCTCGCACACCCTCTCGCCGCGGCACTGTCATATAAGCAGTCTTTGCCTGGTCAATGATACCCTTCTCACATATTCGCCCTGCCTAATTTGCTTGTCTTTTGTTATGTATATGTCTATAGTATAATATCTGCTTGGCTATGTATTGCTCTCCGTGATTGCCACTGCGATCATAGCATAATAGCAGCTCTCTTTCGGCACAACTTCCGTATGGGTGCCAGTGTCAGTCAAGTTGCTTGCAGTCCTGACTCGTGATGCTCGAGTTCATCCGCGCACATCCGTCCGCATTGTGCCTTCGGTGTAGTTGGCGATCACAACAAGTGCCATTGGCCACTATTGTCTGGTACTGTCCACTTTCGTGATATCATAGCACTTGGAATGTCTCAGGACTCTCATGTACTAGATTAATATTCTCTGTCATCTTGAGTTAGCGGAAACCGTGACCTTGACTGGCATGCTTCTGTCAGCCAGTTGGATCAGAAACTGGATCTAACTCCCGCGCAGCGGCACAGTTCAACGCTAGTATCATCTCCGTAGAGTCCTCGGTGAGACGCAACTTCAGCATAGGTCGGCTTCCTAACCTCCTGGCGAGCACTTAATCGTTTGGTATAAATTTCACGCAAAGTGCGTCATGCTAAGCAAGGAGAAGGCCCGCATCAGGTGGCTGTCACCCTGGATGGGCTGTCACCCTGGATGGTGCATACGGACGTTCTACGAATTACTGTAGGAGTACCTGGAGGCGACTGAATAAGGATGCCAATTATTCAAGAACATGGGACCACACGACTAGTACTGACACTGGCACCGTATCTACTAGCGACAACGATGACTTATCGACCAAGGCTTGCCTACACGCCACTAGGGTATAATAGTGAGGGGGCCGAGTTTGCTGCCAGCGTTGCCTCCAACGAACTGTTGGAACTCGCCCATCACCATCTGCATCGAACCGCCTCCCGCAAATGACGTGCTCTCAGAGAACGACGTGCTTTCAGAGAACGAGCCAAATCCACCACCGCCGGTGAACGCATTGCCTCCTGAGAAGACTGGACGATGTCATCAGCCTACGGCCAGGCCACGACAGTAATTCACTTACAGTGGCTCGAAGACGTGTGGGGCGGAGGCGACTTGTTTCCCTTGCGCATGCCCGCGCGCGATCCTGGACGTCCTATAGGGGTCAACGGCCGGCCGCCCCTCCCCGTAGGGGAGAGTGGCCCGCCTGCGCGCACTGCGGTCGCGCCATGGCGACGGAGCTCGAACATGAGGTCCCCATCCGCGTTGAACACCGGGCTGGCGAGCGAGTACGGGGCGGCAGGCGGATAGCAATACTCCCAGGCGCCCTCGAACGCGCGGATCTCTTCGACGAGCTCCTGTAGGTCGATCTGTGTCGGAAATGCGGCTTGGAGCATGTCAGCAGGGTTGCGCAGCGTCTTGGCGTCGTTGCCCGAGTACTCGGCCATGCTGTATTCGGGATCGTGCGAGCCGACCGTGTGGACCTTGATGCCGCTGCCGATCGTCTCGATTGTGACGATCGTCGTCCACTTGACGGCGGAGCTGGTGCTGTTGGATACTCAGTCGAATGCTCTGGCGCTTAAGACTTGGGACAAAGTCTCGCCTAGAGGAATGGGCTTCACCGGCCCGCAGGGAAGTGAGCCTGAGCTCTACCCTGCCACTAATCTTGATCTGGAGAGCACCGCGTTTGACGACAGTCGGCAGCTCGACGATGTTCCGGGTAATGCCTGCGCGGGTGACCGAATTAAGTATAGCATCGGAATCATCAGCATACGGAGCCGCTCACAAGAAATGCCTTGCGAGACGTCGATCTCCGCATTACCGGAGAGACTGTAGTGCCACTCTTCGCAATGCTCCCAGAGGTACCTCAAGTAGCCCGGATCCTTGGAGTTGACAGGCTGCCACTTGGACGCGCGGTCCTTGCGCTGTTCATGCTCTGCCCACTTCTTGAGGCTGACGCCGTAGAAGCCCTTGAGCGGGTCGAGCATGATCGGGATGAGCGTCGTGAGCGCGTTGACGTTCGAGAGCAGGTGGAGCAGGCGCTCCTCGATGAAGACACGGCGCGCGATGCTGATAGTGCCATGGGAGAAATGCTGCTGGGCCTGTACGATCCAGTTCGTAGAGTACTCGAGGCGGCCGGCAGGCAGCGGGCGTGAGCCAGTCGTCCCAAGGACCACGATGATCGGCTCCATGCCTGTTGGGACATGAGCCCAGTTGTAACGCGTTACCTCATACTTGCAGTAGACCTGGAAGGCTACGCTGGTGAGGGCGTACGAGGGGAGCGAGGGGCCAGGTTTGAATACGGGGACACTGGAGATGACGTTCAAGCCCTCTTTGCTGACCGCGGGGAGGTAGTGCTCGGTCAGATACCACACGATAGCCTCTAGCTTGAGCATCGTCGAGCGACCTTCAGCGAGGCTTCCGAACGCGCTCAGGTCCTTGTAATCTGAGTAGTCATGGATGTACTCGGCAGCTGAGTGATAGTCAGCCAAGGCTACTTTGCGAAGTCGAGATTATCAGGGTGAGCACATACTAGAGAAGTCGAGATAGACATGCTTGAGGTCGCGATCGTCCTTGTTACCGTGCTTCTGATAAGCAGCGGTGGCCTTGTAAGTTTCAGACAAACGTCCGTCCAGCTCCGCCTGCGTGCAGAGCTTGATTTCGACTTCAAATGCTACCCGCCAGTCCTTGAACTCGTGCAGAGTACTCCTGTTGCGATCCCCATGAGTTTACAATCAGGTGGCGTAGGTGTAGATTACATAGGACTTACTCATCGTTGGGTTTGCCGTCCAGCAGGGTCTTGAGCTTACCGCCGATGAGGTGCACCCATACGATCGCCCTATTGTTGCTCAGGAGTTGCATTGACAGTGGCTTAAACGTCGCAGAGAAGGCCTCGCCATACGACCACGATCGGAAGAGGGCATGCGAGATCATGGTGAACTGGACGTTGAGCGAACCCTGCGAGATCGCGATCACCTGGTCAAAGCCGCACATCTTCGCGTGCTGGATCGTATCACGCGAAGACATCCGCCCGGGGAGCGCTGCCGGCTCTTCGATCCTCGGCCAGCTTCCCTCTGCCTCCTCGGTAGCGTCGACGGTGACCTTGCCGATGGTTTCGAGCCGAGTGTGCCGGGAGTAGATGATGTGGTAGCGAGCGACGCGCAGGATGTGGAGGTACTCTTCAGAGAAGAACTCGATGATAATATCACGGTAATGAGTCTCCATGACATCCGCCTCTGCTACCCCAGGGAAACTTGACAACCCGTCGTAGTAGCGTGCGCCTGATGTCAACATAAGACGGGCTCGTATACCGCAGACAACCAAGGGGGCATACTCACTGGAGAAATCGAGGGCGACAGTGAGGGAGTGTCCCTCAGAATCTCGCTCCGGCACCACGTTGATGATGAGGGCCACCTTCCACTTCGCGAAGTGCTTCTGAGGCGTGCTGCGCGAGTCTCAGCGACACGCTTTACAACGTGAACAATGGACTTACGCCGAAAAGTCCGACCCTTGGAAAAAGTCGAGCTCGTCGAGGTCGAAGTACATGACAACCTCCTTCGCGCACAGGATGTCGATGTGGGGCGCACCAAACCTAATTCGGTAGAATGATCCTTCCTCCTTCTTGATGAACTCCGTCAAGGAGCGGAGCCTCCAATCCTTGTTTTTGGTCGCGACCTTGCTGTGCTCGAGCAGCGCAGACTTGAGCCAGAGGGAGGCAAGGTAGGAGTTGAACTGGTCGACGGTGATGCCGCAGACGGATTCCTGCCATTCATGCTCTGTAGATTTGTCAATGAGAGTGAAGTCGATGCTCATCGGGGGACGCGGGCTGAAGTGGGGAAGCGAGTAGAGGACATGGTTTCCTGCCTCGTGCAATAGCTTGAGGTACTGCCCGAGGTAGCCAAGGAAGGTCTCTTCGGCATTTGGTAACGGCGGCTTGACGGACGCCACAACGGCACCTATAATCGATGGACGTGAGGGACAATCAGGATACGAGGCGCTATGAACCACATTGACTCACTCTTGAGATCGAGGACTATCACCTCAATCACTGTACCGTGACCGTCAACCTTCAGGTTGTTGCTGACCATCTCGGAGTCGTAGTGAACGCGGAAATCCACGCTTGAGTTCTCCTGTATAGATATCATTTGTCTGTGGGCAACGATGAGCAACAATTGGCTCCAGAGAGACTGCCAGACCCACTGACGCTTTACTATGGCCTTTGGAAGCGTCTGCGGTGAATTCCCCCTTCTCAAACGTGAGAGTAAGGACGGCATCGTGATCGCAAATGAATTTGAGCTGCGGTGCCTTGAAGCGAGCGTCGAAAAGGTGGGTGGACGAGCTCGGTTTCTGAATTGTAAATCTCGCCAAGGCATAGAAGTGTTCTAAGTAGCAGAGGGACGGTCAGATAGATGTCGTGAGAATAAGGCGCGAAGCATACTGTTCTCCTCCGTCATCGCCTGAGGATGCTCTTCCAGGCATAGCGTCGCGTTTTTATGGAGGACAGTGAGTTGGGCATTGACGTAACGAGTGGCATGGGGCGCCCCGTTCTCGTCTGAACACATTGGGCGGAGTGGACTGAGAGCTGCTCAAACGATCGGTGAGGAAATGGGTTGGAAAGAAGAGGTTAACTGTGGACCTTGCAGGCAGGATCCGTGCAGCTCAAATAGCAGGCTCAAGCAGTCATTTATACTACTCCCACTCAAGAATGAGCGGAGATTTTGGAGGCCTCCAACACAAGATTGTCCGACCCGGCATAAGGTGATCCCCCAAAATCCAGGCCGTCCACACATGCGGCGGGCGGAGATGAGGAGCAGTGGCGTCGTCATGAGAGTGTGGACGACGTTATCTTTAATCGCTGGTACCGTTCTAATGCCTCTGAAGGATGCATTTGCTATGAAGAATGTCTATAGGACGACTGTGCGCCTTGATGAAGTCTTGCGCCTCATTGATTCGGAAGCTGAACCCGGAAGAACACGCGGAAACCAAGCGTCAGTAAGAGCACGAGACATGCTTCGTTGCAGGCGTAGCACATACGATCAGCGTTAAGAGGCTTGTTCGAAAGGCCACTCAGTGACCGGTGAGTGCTATCGATAGAGCTTAATAGAACATATCACACCAACATACTAGGCGGGCGCAAGACATGAGGCAAAGCTTCTGAAAACGAGGTTATGACTCATTCCTTCATCTAAGTGAGTGAACTCGTACCAAGAGGGTTTAAGGGTATGTTCTGCGCTACTGATCAGCTACGATTGTGTTTGAGATGGCAGATATGGACGTGGCATACGAAGGATTAGCATAGCAATGGCGGGGGATCGAGCCGCTCAAGGTTTGCAGCGTGCACATTACTGGCTTCTTACCGTCCACCGCGCTGCCTCGACATCGACGAGGAACGAAACGAGGCGCCATTCTTGCTCCGAAATGAAGCAGACTCGGGGTTCGCAACTTTGATTGCGAGCTCGGCGGCGCTTGCCAGTGGTCCGATTGCCACGGCAAACGAGGACCAAAGCATGTGCTCATGTCGTGAGCTGTAACCTCAGCATGCAATAGCTGAATCGTTCATGGTATACAGTAGTGCCGGGACTCAGTCCGAGGCATGGTGTGTGCGTTGAGGGCGAGGACTCGGACGTGTCGCTTGCAGTGCGAACATTGTTGCTCACTTGTTTTGATACTAGTAGCTACGGCCATTGCCGAAGCATACTCGTGACGTAATTGAGCGGTTAACAAAATTCTGTTACTTATGGCTTGCCGATAAAATACAGCATTGACTTCAATCACGGTGCCGCTGCAGCACGGTTCCGCATACAGATACTTCTGACTCTGTTCCACCCATCTCAGAGCATAGCTGCGGGGATTTTTGGACGTTCATCGACACCTGCAATACCTCAAGGGAAGAGATCTCGTGGACCTGGCTCTCTTGCATCTGCAACGCATATCTTCGGACCTCGTCTCGCAAGCACCCTACTCAGCCTCATACTGAATACAACTACTAGGACTATGGCCAGTACTGCTCAAGCTGTCGATGTGCGGAATGTCACCACGATTGGACATGTAGACCATGGAAAGACGACGATGATGGACGCGTTGCTCGCCGCCAATAACATCATCTCCTCGCGTATGGCAGGTAAAATCAGGTATCTGGACAGTCGCGAGGACGAGCAAGAACGGGGTATCACCATGGAGAGCAGCGCTGTCTCCTTACGGTTCAATGTCATGGAACGAAATCCCGAAGGAGGTATGTCTTCGCATCGCTACACATAAATGTGCACCTCCAATGATATCAGAACCTCGCCCAAAGACATATGTGGTGAACATGATCGATACGCCCGGTCATGTGGATTTTTCTAGCGAGGTTTCGACAGCCTCGCGCCTATGCGATGGTGCTCTGGTCCTTGTCGATGTCGTCGAGGGTGTGTGCACGCAGGTGCGTATCTCATTCAGAATGTACTGGTCTCCGAATCTCATGCATACAGATAGACTATTACTGTCTTGAGGCAAGCGTGGCAGGATCGTCTCCGTCCGATACTGGTCATCAACAAGTTCGACCGTCTCATTACGGAACTCAAGCTCTCGCCTATAGAGGCCTACCATCACCTGTCCCAACTGATCGAGCAAGTCAATGCAGTCATGGGAAGCTTCTTCGCTAGTGAGCGCATGGAAGACGATCTCAGGTGGAGGGAGGAACGAGAACGTCGGCTAGCCGCCAAGAAGGAGGCCCACGCGGACGAGGTTGAGGCAACTGTGAACGAAGAGGACGAGTATCAGGAGAAGGACGACGAGGATATCTACTTCGCCCCCGAGCGCGGTAACGTCGTCTTCGCATCTGCCATCGACGGATGGGGTTTCCGGATAGGCAAATTCGCGCACCTATACGCGGTGAAACTCGGAATCAAGGAGGCGAACCTGCGGACGGTTCTGTGGGGTGACTTTTACCTAGATCCAAAGACGAAGCGGGTGATCAGCTATAAGCACCTGCGCGGGCGCGCGCTGAAGCCGCTGTTTGTGCAGTTTGTCCTGGACAATATCTGGGCCGTGTATGATGCTGTAATCACAAATCCGTATGTCCCAATATATCTCGTTGACAAGAGAGGTGCTTAAGGGTCAATCATATCTACAGCAATCCAGACAAGGTCTCGAAGATTATCACCACTCTCGGACTCAAGGTTCCCCCGCGCGAGCAAAAGTCGAAAGATACTCGCCAACTACTCTCCCTCATCTTCTCGCAATGGCTTCCGCTGTCGACCTGTGTCATCCAAACTATCGTCGACATCGTTCCTCCCCCATCTGCCGCGCAACGCATCCGTATCCCGAAGATGCTCTATCCGGACCTTTACGAGACCACGATCGAGCCGAAGAACAAGCTCGAGGAGGATCTTTACTCTTGCAACGACAAGCCAGATGCATCCATTGTCGCTCTCGTCAGCAAGATGTTCGCGGTGCCCACCAAAGAGCTGCCGGGCAAAAAGAAGAAGGCATTGACCGCGGAAGAGCTGCGCAGTCGTGCCAAGGCTGCGAGGGAGGCTCGCGCTGCTGCTGTCGCATCTGGTTCCTCCGGGGCTCCTACGCCTGAACCGGCCTCTGTCCCGCTTGAAGAAGCGATGCAAAGAGTCAACCTTGGGGACAGGAATGGCGACGACCAGCAAAGCACCGCAGATGGAGAGGTCGTTGAGGAAGAGGATGAGACACTTCTTGGCTTCGCGCGCATCTACTCTGGGACGATCCGCACGGGCACGTCCATCGTCTGCGTCCTACCCAAGTACAACCACTCGCTCGGCCCCACGCACCCGCGCAATAAGCAACACCTTGTCACGGCACAAGTGGAGGAGCTCTACACGATGATGGGTCGTGAGCTGGTACCGGTAGAGAGCGTGCGCGCAGGAAATGTCTTCGCGATCCGTGGCCTCGAGGGTAAGGTTTGGCGGAACGCGACCCTGTGCGCGCCATCAGCCGCTGGCCTTGGACAGATCTCCGACCTCTCTGAGGTGAAGGATAGTTTGCTGAACTTGGCCGGTGTCATCCGATATGTACGTTCGGCCTCCACTTGTGACGGTCTTCGACTACTGTTAATACGCCTTGCTGTAGGCGGCCCCCATAGTTCGTCTTGCGCTCGAGCCAGAACATCCGGCGGACATGCCCAAGCTCATCCGGGGTTTGAAACTGCTCAGCCAATCAGACCCATGCGTCGAGACATTCCAGCAGAAGACGGGCGAGCATGTCATTCTCACTGCGGGAGAACTTCACGGAGAGGTTTGTCATCGCAGTCATTTCGCTCCGTAAACCGATCGCTCATAGTTACGTGCTAGAGGTGTATCAGGGACCTTAAGGAGCGGTTTGCGAAAATCGAGATTCACGCCTCGAAGCCTATTGTACCTTTCAGAGAAACAGCCGTCAAGGGACCTGGTATGTACCATAGTTACGCGCATGACCAGATGTAATGCTAATAGTGATCTCGACAGACATGGCACCTCCCAAGACACCCGGCGCGAAGCGAGGCACAATATATGGCGCCGCAGCGCACGATCTAGTCAAATTCACGATCAGAGCGGTACCTCTCCCTGCCGTCATCTACGAGTTCCTCGTCGACAATCTTGCCATCCTGCGGCGCATGCAGCAGGAGCGGAAGGCCGGTGAGGAGGCGGGAGACGCTGAGGCGGACCGAGAGGACGACGAGGATTACGACGTACAGGGTGACTTCATCAAGAAGCCGACTGTGAAGGCCGAGCAATTCTGGCCTGCGCTGGAAGAGAAGTGTCGCGAGGCGGGCGGCGAGTGGACGGACGTTGCTGATAAGATCTGGGCATTTGGGCCGCAGCAGATGGGCACCTGTCTGTTGATTGACACCAGACCTGGCAAACCGAACTCGTGCGTGGCGTGCTACGTTGTGGCTAGCGAACGGGGGTGCTAATGGGTTCGACAGACTCAAGCAGCGCCTCGCTCAGATGAAGGCCAAGGAGACGGTTAAAGAGCAGGACGCGCTTGTTGGCGCGTTCCAAGGCCACCTTGAGACGGGCTTCCAGCTGGCCACGTTCCAGGGTCCTCTATGCGCAGAACCCGTAGAAGGCATGGCGTACTTCGTTGAGGACGTAACACTCAATCGCGAAGGGATAGAAGAGGAACAAGGTTAGCGTACATCCACATCGCTGTCGTGTGTAGAAAACTGACTGGGTTCGTAGCGCACAACCGTACCGCACACGTGACTGGGTCTTTCATTTCCGCAGTGCGCGATGCTTGTCGCAATGGCCTCCTTGACTGGTCGCCGCGGCTGATGCTGGCTATGTACACGTGCGATATTCAAGCGTCCAGTAAGTCCTCGAGGAAATCTCATTTCTGAGCGAAGCCATCCTCATATCTTGCTCGTAGCCGACGTTCTAGGGAAGGTATACGGCGTTGTCGCTAAACGGCGTGGACGGATTGTCGCAGAAGAGATGAAAGAAGGAACAGAATTCTTCACAGTTACTGCGAAACTGCCCGTAGTGGAGAGTTTCGGGTTTGCAGACGGTCTGTACCTGTGCTGGCTATGCTGGCCAGGAATCGTTTTACTGACTACATCACATCTATCCAGATATTCGTAAACGCACGTCTGGTGCGGCAAGTCCTCAATTGATCTTCAGCGGGTGTGTGATTGCGTCTTCAATGCATCTCATAGAGTATCGTGCTGACACAGCGACAGCTACGAGATGTTGGATCAAGACCCCTTCTGGGTGCCCACCACTGAAGAGGAGCTCGAAGATTTGGGCGAAAAGGCGGATCGCATTAACATCGCCAAAGCGTACATGGACGCCGTGCGTGAGAGGAAGGGCATGTTCGTAGACAGGAAGATCGTCGAGTTTGCGGAGAAGCAACGGACGCTCAAACGATAGAGCGGGATCTTGCGAAATCGAAAGAAGTCGATATTTATGGCCTGTACGATGTAGTGCACGACAATCTTGTTCAAATCATGGTCGCCATGATAGGCTCTGCCCCGGATGGTGATCAACAAAGCTCAGTAACCTGCAGACTCATTGCTAGCTGCTCGCGCGGTGCCTGCTCCGTGACATTGTCATAGCATTGGACCATGGATCTCGAACGTCGCAACAATGTCCTCGTAGAGGATGGTCAGTGGGGAGGGTGGTGAGATGAAGTGCCTTCGCGAGCGCAATCCACAAAATTTATGTAAGGCCGAAGTTGTATCAGCACGGGTGTCCGTGAACCGTGGACCGGCTCACTTCCTGTACAACCAACGCCAATATCAATATGAATCACGAGTTTCCAAATTTACTACATGGCAGATGAGATGTACATCTTCTCGCAGCCCCCGTGGCCGGTGCCAGTGGATGACTCGTACTCATTGCTAGGTGACAACTGTAAGGTACTACCCCAGTACGTCGCACGTCGCGCACAACTGCCAGCAGCGAGAGTTACAGTAGGTCTGGTCAAATGGATCCCACGGCGCACACGTGTATTTCCGCGATCCGGTGGCTGTGCAAGATCGCAGTAGGATTCCAGAAACGCCGTCGGGCCCGAGTCCGGGTCTGACTGTCAAGAACTAAAGCATACTATTCAATGGGTCGGCCGGAATACGACGGCACAAACCGGTGACAACTCTGGTAGACGACTAGGACTGGAATGGCTACTCAAAAACGACGAGGATTGACAGACGGCAAGACAACAGCGGCCCGAGACATAGACTAGCACAGTGGAGATGGAGCGCAGCAGCTCATCTTGGGACGGGAGCAAACTCAGAGACACGAGAGATACACAAGATATTGGCACGGAGAATTTGTCCACTCGGCCGGAGATCAAACGCAAACAGATTAGCAGGGGGTCAAATCTAATGAGGAGTGAGTGATAGTACGGATTGACGATCCCAAGGCACCGCCGTCGTAAATGCGTCGGTATTGGGAAGACCAGTGACATCCTACTCAGGCAAAGCTGCATTGGCCGCGGTCTGTTCGCCGGCTTGTGCAACTGCCCCGACGGTTGCTTCGGCGCCCCCGACAGCTGCCGAGCCCGGTGTAGCCCCGCTAGTAGGGTCCGGGACGGCTGTTTCGCCTTGATTGGTGACTGAGGGGCCGTTGGGCACAGCAGCGAGTTCGGGGGTATCCATCAACCCGTACATCGGAGACCCGTTTTGTTCTGGATCTCCTATCAGTTATGGACCGATGATGCCTCAGTGAGCCACTCACTCTTTGAGGTAGCCGGCGTTGGGGATAGAGACGCACGTGAGCGAATTCCATTGGGAGCCTTTTGGTTTCCAGTCAATGGAGTCTTGGTCCTGCCCTCCCTGCCTGCCGGTGACAACAGCCCAGGGGTGCGAACGGTAGGTCTGCCGATGCAGCGAAGTTCGAACATCAGGTCTCCGTCTTCGTTGAAGATCGGGTTCGCGAGTGAGTACGGGATAGCAGGCGGGTAGCAGAACTCCCAAACGCCCTCGAATGCGCGGATGTCTTCAACAAGCTCGTGGAGGTTGACCTTGCTGGGGAACGCCTTACGGAGCATGTCCGCAGGGTTGCGCAGCTCCTCGGCGTCGCTCCCGTTGAACACAGAGTTGGTGACGGTGGGGTCATGCGAATTCGGGGTTGTGACCTTGATGCTGTTGCCGATCGTCTCGAGAGCGACGTTGGTGGACCAAACGATTGAAGAGGAAGCGCTGTCATGTGGTTGGTCAATAACATTGAGACATGGTAAAGAAACGTTTGCGTACCTGGAGGGCTTGGCATTCCCCTTTTGCAGGGTAAGGCTAAGGTCTACCCGACCTCCGACCTTGATATGGAGGGCACCGTGCTTGATAGTCTTGGGCAGCTCGACGTGGTTCTGTGTGATGCCTTGGAAATGATCGTCAACATAAATGACGGATGTGCAGAAATTTGAAACTCACAAGAGATAGTCTGCGTCGCGTCGATTTCGCCATTGCCCGACAGCTTGTAGCGCCATTCCTCGGAGTGCTCCCAGAGGTATTTCGCGTGATCGGCATTAGCAGCGGAGACGAGCTGCCAATCCGATGGCCGATCCTTTCGCTGCTCGTGCTCTGCCCAGGTTTTCAAGTTCACGCCGTGGAAGCCCAGGAGAGGATTGAACACCACCGGAATAAGGGTAGTTAGGGCATTCAGGGTCGACAATAGGTGGAAGAGACGGTCCTGGGTGAAGATGCGGTGCGAGATGCCGATTGTACCATGTGAAACGCCGCCACGTTGCGTCTGAACAACCCAGTTCGTCGAGTACTCGAGACGGTCAGCCGGAAGCGGTCGCGATCCTGACATTCCGAGAATAACGAGGATGGGTTCGATCTTAGCTGGGATGTGCATCCAGTCACGGCTGGTGACTGGCTTGTTGGAGTAGACCTGGAAGGTGACGCTAGTGAGCGCATATGAGGGAAGGAAGTTGCCGGACTTGTAGATGGGAATGCTTGAGATTACGTGCAAGCTCTGCTCGCGAATGGCACGGAAGTACTGCAGCTTCAGATACCAAATAGTAGCTTCGAGCTGCAGCATCCTCAGGTGGCCTGCTTCGTAGCCCCGGAAATCGACGAGATCGCCGTAGTAGGAGTACTCGTGAAGATATTGAGCATCTGCGTGAAGTTGATGTGATTGATACTGTGCAGTAGGTCGCTAAGCTCGGAGGTGAAAGGCACGTACTAGAGAGATCGAAGTAGATATGCTTGAGCTCTCGGTCTTCCAACTCTCCGTGCTTCTGGAAAGCTGCCGTGTGCCTGAGAGTCTCAGAGTGACGGCCTTCCAGGTTCGAATGATTGCACATCTTCAGGCCAACCTCAAAGGCGACGACCCAGTTCTGGAAGTGGTGCAGAGGGCTCCTGATACCAAACGATCGCAGCATGAGCGTCGTCGCCAATCCGCTCGAATCACCGATAACACTCACTCATTCCATGGCTCGTTTTGGTCTTCATGAAGGGTCTTGAGCTCTCCGCTGGAAAGGTGCACCCAAACAATAGCCCGTCTGTCGCTGAGAAGCTGCATAGATAGAGGCTTGAACGTTGCGATGAATGCGCTTCCGTGGGCCCAGTTACGAAGAAGCGTGTGCGAAAGGGCGGCGAGCTGCACATTGATGGACGCTTGTGAGATGGCGACCACCTGGTCGAAGCCGAACATCTTCGCCTGCCCAATTGTTTCGCGCGGCGACCCACCGCCAAGCATCGGCTTTCCACTTCCAGGCATATCGACGGGTTCGACGATGGGTCCGCCGTAGTTCATGATACGAGCATGGTGGAAGTAGATGACGTGGTACTGGACGTCGTGGAGGACGTGGAGGTATTCGTCCCTAAGGAAGCCGACGATGCGCCGGCGCCATTCGTCCGGGTTCTCCTCAGACTCGACTAGTCCAGGATAATCAGAGAGTCCTTCGTGATAGCGGGGGTCTGCAGAACATCTTTCAGCTAGTGGTATGTGGCGAGTGACGCAAAGACCTACTTGACAAGTCGAGGGAGAGTGTCACACAATGTTCCTCTGAATCCCGCTTCTCGATGACATTCATAATGAATGCTATCTTCCAATTACTGAACGTCGTCGTTGGCTCGCTGTAGGGAACAACACGGTCAACAAGGTTCAGGTAACACATCAATCATTCGGGGAAGGGACTCACTCAGAGAAATCCGAATCCTTGAAAGATTCTAAAGAATCGACGTCGAAGTAGACGATGACCTCCTGAGCACACAAGATTTCGACGGTCGGTGTACCGAACTTGAGGCGAAAGCACGATTCGGGTTCGTACTTGTCATACTGCGCCAGCGCGCGGAGCTCCAAACTGTTGACGTCGGTCGCAAGCTGAGTATGGCTAAGCAACGCGGATTTGAGCCATTGAGAGGCAAGATACTGGTTGATCTGCGTAGTAGTAATGCCGTATATCGCGTCCTGCCATTCGAAGTCCGAGAGGTCGCTGGCGACTGTGAAGTCGATGTCCATTGAGGGGTGATGACTGAAGCGCGGTAGGGAAAAGAGCACGTCGTTGCCAGCTCCATGCAAGGCCTTGAGGTACTGTGAGATGTAACGAATGAAAGCGTCCCTCCCTTCCAACTCCGGTGTGATGGACACCACAGAGGCTCCTACATCAGCAAAATAATGTTAGAGATGGCTCGTCAGAAGATAGTGGATTACAGCTTACCCTTGAAGTCCAGGACCAGGACCTTGATCTCAGCGTCATGACCATCGATCTTGAGGTCGTTTCCGACTGCCTTCATCGTGTGGTTGAGGCGAATATCGACGGTCAAGTCCGCTGGGATATTGATTGTTTGGCTACATAAGCAGGTGAGTCCGCATGTTTACAATGGCATGCGCATGCTGAGACGAAGCATCCGTACCCTTTGATACCCCTGAAGCCATCCAGAACGAAGTGTCCCCGCTCGAAAGTGAGGCGAAGCATCACATCGTGGTCACAGATGAAGTCAAGGACCGGGGGCTTGAAGCAAGCGTGGAAGGGAGCCTGAGAGGGTAGGACATTGTGCGACGTGACGGTGAACTCTGCCAAAGCACAGAAGGCTTCTAAAACTATGCTCAGCCATGCGGGCGACGGTGATCAGGTGAAGACTCACGGTCTTGCTCTCGGCCTCCGTATTGGTGATCGGTCTGGCTGAGGCATTCCTTCGCGTTTGCATGGAGGACAGCGAGCTGGGCGTTGATGTACCGTTGAGCAAACGGCGCGCCGTTCTCGTTGTAGCACATCGTGAGCTGTGGATTCGGCGATGAGGAAGGATTGAAGACAAAGTGTGAAGCGGAAGGCTCTCGGTCTGAGTCTGGTCGAAGAGAGATGAGCGGTTTTATATCCCCCAGGACTCTACGAGGAATTCGAAGGGCTGGCAAAGACGCACCATACTCCAGCTACCCTTTACGGAGAGCACCCTGACGGTCCCTCAGAACTGCCACAGTACACTAGTTCGACGTACGGAGAGGCACTGCGCCGGTTAATGCATGCAGGGTAGTGGGTTCTGGACTGACACTGGTTGTCGGATGGTGCCCTGCCGGTAGTTGTGTACGTATAGGCACAGGAACCCTGTCTGACATGTAAGTACTACCAAGTGTGCAACCGAAGATACTTGAGCTGGATGGACCACTCTCAGGTCACCACTTATGTAATGCATCTGGGACAGCGGAGATAGCAAGGAAGGAAATTGACGGCGACCCCCCACTCTGGAAAGTGAAATTCCTTTGCAGGAATAAGGCGCGCTCTAGAATTTTGGACAACAGCGTTCGAAGCTACGTGGATGCGTCAACCGTATGCCAGCAGTCCACAAGATCATTCTGTGCTCACCAGAAAGCCCTCGCTAGTGCTTGTGCTGAAACGTCTTTGGATCAATTGTTAAAAGCATGCTAGCTGGAGGACGAGCCTAGCCGTCAGCATATCCGTCGTATGGCGGTTCTACAATTATGCGAAGTTTGATCGTTGAGGAGAGCCTGGAGAGCTGCCACTGCCGAACCTGGATCCAATGGTGCCCACTGTCATTGGACCCTTGGCTCAAACGTGCCATCTGACCAGGAAATAACCGTAACAACTGGGAAACGTGTACGCCCCGGGTCTTGCAAAGTCCGGGGTAGCACAGGCACAATTGCAGCCTGAGTGACATACGTCCGTGGCGAAGTTCCGTAGCGCAGAGTTTATACTGTTCCATGATTGACGCCGGCGGATGGAGCACCATCAACGTGCTGTGTACACCAAAATGAGGCGCAGATATTCTTTCGAACGCATCCTGCATCGGAACTAACTACTACAAGCGAGTAGGACAAGCATCACACCTCGTATTATGGATATCCAGCATGATCCCAGTCCGCGAGTAGTGGTAACTACTAGTACAGCATGTAGTCGGTATAAGTCAAGTGACAACGGCAGAACAACTAGTACACAGAGCATGATAGGGATATGGTCTCGCGGAGATGGAAGGAGGAAAGTGGAAGCTGAAAGGCATGGAAAGAGACGGACACCGGATCCCGAGTTGAACTGCGCGGTCGCACGCTCCGAACGCCCTTGTCTACAAGAAGCCACTCTCCTGCAGCAGCCGCGCCATCTTCTCGTCCTCACGCTCCCGCGGTTCGCGTTCCAGACTAAGACCCCAGAATTGGTCTCCATAGTCGACGCCGTCCACGTATTGCGAAAAGGACTCCTCAAGGTACGCAAGTACTGGGGCAACGGTCTGGAAATTGTACGGCTTGGCTTGCCACCGTTTGATATCCTGTATGACCTCTGCCGCCTTCTGCCGCTTGCGGAAATTGATCATATTACCGCCTAGCTTGTCCTCCGCGCCGTCGTTGATAAACGTCAGGGTGGTCAGATAGACACCTGCAATGACATATGAGCGTCTTCCCTGAAACCCAGCCACGTAGACGTAGACACATACCAATGAACGGCACACAAGGCGGCTGAATACGTGCCAGAAGGGATCGGTAATTGTTGAAGTTCTTGTTGGTATCAATAGTCGACTCGCAGATCTTCAGCTGGGACATGACTTTCGCATTCACTTGCTCCCATGTCCGTTTCAGCCGACGAATCGGAGGGGTATTCAAACCAGAGATCACGGCTGTCATTGTGGAGTAGTTTTGCATAGTCCGACACCGCTGCAGGAAAGCTTAGCACGCGACGCCCAACAATTATAGAGATAAGACTTAGCACTTACGTCGGCAACGTTGATGAAATGCTTGACCACTCGTGCGCGCTTCTGCGAGTCTTCTCTCGCGAGAACTGACTCCGCTACCCAGTTCGCAATCTGCAATGGTCAATATCAGCGTTACGATCCTATCCGAGCGGCGGCTAGCAGATTACACACCCTGTTGCTGAGCTGGATGATCGTAGTAATGTTATCCGGGGTTTTCCCTGGCTTGGCCTCGCGAGACCGCTGCAGACACTCCAATGGTCGAATCTTCTTGTAAAGCGCCGCCTCCATAAGGGTGAGCTGCCGGGCAAGCTCGAGCGGGTCGATTTCCAATAGTTTGACCTTCTTGGTGTTCTTCGGGAGAATAGGCGCTGGAGGTGTAATCGGGACCGTGTTTGTCGTCTTGATCGGTGCATCGCCACCGCGTTGCTATCGGTTCCGCGTTAAGTGGAGTTTTCGGGGTACAAAAATGTTGGCTACTCACCGCTCGCTCGATGAGGATAAGGAGTTGCTTCGCAGCGGCGAAGGTTACAACCTCTTCCATCGACGCAAACTCCTTCATTCGTTGGAGGATGTACATATCCTCCTTCTCCAGGATGTCATCGTCCGTTACCATCGTCCGGAATGTGTTCAGAACGCTGTGTCCCACGTTAGCACTGGGGCTCGAATTTGTGGAATCCGTCAACGTACCGGAGCTGGATGACCTGCTGCTTCAATCTTGTCCACTCCTCAAGCTCCTGAGGCTTCAGCCCTGGCGGTGGCGTCACCCAGAACCGCTTCGTGAGCAGCTCAAACAGCTCATCGACAGTCATGAACGACTTGAACGTCATCAGGAAGTTCTTGATGAACGTCGGGTCTGTACCGAACATGTCTACGGTCAGCGTCCACTTACGAGACAATTTGGAGCCTTACATACCTCCAAGCTCATGCGCTGTCAGCTGCTCAACAAGCGCAGCAGGCGTGCCAGCTCGCACGCTCCCATCGGGGTCGATGAGGATCTCGGACTGGTCGTAGTTTGTACGGAGGTACCACGGCTTCTGGTCTGCGTTCAGCTTGCTGATGTAGTGTCGAGGCGTCTCCGGTCCAAGAATCTTCATGAGCTTGTTGCCTGCACCTGCACGCGGTGGCGATTTGCCAATGATGGCAGCTGGAGAAGGCACTGCGTGTCAGCGCCGACCTCTGTAAGTGATGGTCATATAATACGTACGATCGTCCTCGTCTAGCAATGGCGCCGAGTCGTCATCAATGGGGTCGTCAGGGATGTTATCTGCAGAGGTTGACGAATTGACGAGCGTGCCCTCTGCATGCGACTCCGTTTGCGACCACGTTGGTGTCTCGGGTTCGCTGAAGCTATCCGAGCGCGACCTGTCGGACATATCCAGGGACGACTGTGACGGCTGTCCGGCGCTGCTGTACATTGCTGTCGACGATGACGACGCAGCCACAGAAGCTTCTGTCGACGCTGGCACAGTTCGCATGCCAGGACGACTGAACGCCAACTCCATGTCCACATACTCGTCATCTCCGGCGGGAATGTCCGCAAGGCGCGACGTGAGCGCAGTAATGGACGCGTCTGCCATGTTGATGCGTGAGCTTCGCCACTCAATAGAGTTGCGGTAGTCGCCCTGGCTAATCGACGCCTGGTCGTGGCCAGTCGCGAGCAGCGCCTCAAGTGTCTGCGCTACAAGCACACAATTCGAGCGAACTGTGGGCGCGGTTGCCTCGATTGACACAGTGAGGCCATGCCGCTGGTTCGCGCTGAGCAGTTCCGTGCGAGCGAGCTGCTGAACGGTCATGAAGAGGGACATGCCGTCGTCGTAGAGCGCTTGCGTCGCAGCTTCGAGCGTTCGCACCAGCGCGCGCGCCTTCTCGACCGTCTGCATGTACTGCGGCGACGTCGAAGGTAGCCCAGACTCCGGGCGGATGCCGTCGACATCGACGTGTTGCGCGACGTTGACCCCACCGAGCGTATGGAGCAGATACGACAAGTACGCCACGGCGTTCTGGCCCTCGATAGCAATTCGCTCTGAGTTTAGAACGCGATTCCCAGGCGGATCGTCAGTTACGTAAAAAGTTAATTTACCGTGGCATGGAACTCACCCGGTTGATTGTCCAAGTATTTGGTCGATATGACCAGCGCTCCGAGCCGGGCCTCAAGTGCCTTCAGCGCGCCCTTGTACTCGATGACGACCTCGTCGCTGAGCACTCGTTGCGGGATATCTGCCCCGTCCTCAGCCGCAACGTAGCCGAAACCTCGCCAATCCCCTCCGACTCCTGCACCCGGAAGCCCCAGACCCACATTGGCGATGGAGAACACGCCATGCAACCGCTTGGTGCCTGAGGGGGAATTGGCCAGATTATGTTGTTCCTGAAACCGCTGCACGTCGCCAACGAAGGCCACAACCGCACGCTGCAGCTCTGTCACGTCAGCTTCCATGCGGTTTGGCTTGTCGGAGATAGAGAGACTAGGGTCGTATTGCATCGCCAACGCGGAGAGGACCAGCTTGGACAGCGTTCCAGCGACTTTGCGATGCGCTGCCTTCAGGTGTGCCTGGAGTGTCTGACCTGTAGTCGCTACTCGAGGCTCCCGAGGGTCACGGGGATAGAGGTGGCTTGCAACATGTCCGCTGGGTGTTGCAGTCACGTACAGCAAGTTACGTACCGCCGCGACCGTTTTTAGCACGAGCTGGTCCACCTCCTGGAATTGATCAGGCCGGCGGGGGCCAGCAGAGGACTTGAGGTATCGCAAGAGGGCGATAATTGCCTCGCCAACTTGATTTGACAATTCGCCAGCGGATTCCGGGGCACGAGGCGACAGAGTCTCCTGGAGCGCCTTCGCAGATTCCTCCGCCGCCGTGAGCTCGTAACCGAGAGACTGCTGGGGGTGCTGTGAACGAGAAGAGGCGACGCTGGGCGCTACGTCTGGACGAGCCGCACCGTTGATCCTCTTCGCACTCGCCGAAGATCCTGAGCGGTCGCGCTTTACAGGGTAAACCTCAGAGTCGTCAGAATGGATGCTTAGATGATCGGCTGTGCTATCGCTGCGCTCTCGCGTACGCGAAACGGAGGATTCGGATCGCAGTCGCCCAAGAGCATTCGAGGCGTCGCGCCCATTGATTCCGAATGCGGGTCCGTTGCTGTTGGGGATAGATGTGGCAGAGGTAGCAGGCGAGCCTCTTGTCAGCGTCTCCCGCCCTACGAGCTCGTCGGCATAAGAGGCGGGTGCGCTTGATTCGGGTAATGTCCACGACACTTGCCCGTCGAGCTTGTTCACGTAGTAGTAGGACATGCCGTCATCCGCGAGTCGCTTCATCCATGGTTCTGGGGTCCTCGTACGCTTCGGAACACCGAAGCCAGCACCGTCTCTAGCGCCCCCGTTGACCGAAGCGAGGCCAAAAGCGGCGGTTGGATCTGGTCGTGGAGGTCCATGAGGAGAAAGTGCCGCTACCTCCGGATCCGCGTCTTCATCCACCTCCAAGGGCAGGTCCCTCGATTCCTGGCCGGTCTGCGTATTGACGTAGTATATCTGTCAAAACGATAGTCAGCGTAGGCAAAACCCAGCTCGATCAACTGACGCACTCGTCCGTCAGGGCCTACTCGGGGTACCCAGAAGTCGCTGTGCTTGGTTCCGGGTACACGAGATGCAGAACCGTTGACATAGGCGTCCTGGGGGTGAGGTTGATGTGGGTAGTCACCGTTTCCATTCAACCAGTCACCGTCGGCATCGGACTGAGAGAGCGCCTGGGACATCGTCTGAGCCATATCAACCATGGAGTCGTCTTGCAGAGAGGCATTGGTGGGTGGGTACTCTGTGCCGTTGAGATAGGCCTCTACTTCCTGCTCCGTGAGGACCGTCACGTAGTTGGAGGGGAACCAGCCACGCTCATCGTTGAGAAGACCATCCCACCAGCCAGACTCAAGACGGGTGAGAACCTCGATGATGTCTCCTCTGCGGAAAGAGAGGGAAGAAGAGTCGTTCGTCTGATAGTCATAGAGAGCGCGGCAGAAGAAGGTGGGGATATATTGCTCTTCGCCCTGAGCCTGGGACTGGTCAAGCGAGTACGTCATGGAAGCATTTGCGTGCTGAGGGTCGTACATGCTTGTCGCGTAGACCGCATACGACGCCGAGGAGAAGGAAAGGAGAGGGAGAAGAAGGGGAGGAGGAGACGGACGACGAGTGGGAGAAAGCTGAGGACTTGGCAAGTGCAGCTGTCTGTAGTCAGGACTGCCTCCCACGTGGGAACTACCTCGCGTGGCAAATTACCATAAACGGGCACTAACCGTCTCCCAACTCGAGCGCATTCTCGTCCTCCCCAGCTTGGACTCCTCTTGTGATGTCGGTCAGTCGAGCGGCGATGACTTAGCTTGGCATAGTGGTATGCGCTGTCGAGAGTGAGTCGCATATGTTTGAAGGCTATCATACCGCTTATGCTCCGTTCCAGATGCCAGATACAGACGAATACGACGAGTATTATTCTCCTATCGACCCTGAAGAACTGGTAGACATCGAAGTAGCCGCCATTGCTACCTACACTCAGCGTGAAGCAACCCCTGCGTCAGAGCCGCCTCCAGAATCACAATCAAGCCAACAGTTCGACATTGCATCAACACCTTCTCCAGACGAGTTTGACTCGTATGACTTCTCGGAATTTACAGCCGAGGATTTCGACCGCATTGACGCGTCTATTCTCCGTGCACAATCGCCTGAAGACTTCTCAATGCCGCCTTTTGCACCATATTCGTCTGGTCTCGCACGAGGGCGAAGAGCGAGCCTTAACAGCAGTAGACGAGGAGGATTGCATGGAGGTCCTCAGCTTGAGATTGCCTTAGAGACGGCAGCGAACGCTGACGTGCATCGCGTTCTCAAGGGCTCTCAGGCTCATTCTACGCCTTTTCAACAGTTCCGTCGATGGAACAATATGCTCTCAGTGACAGACCTTGTCGGTCCCTCGTGGTCCGTAGTCCCAGTGCGACAATATTGCACCTTCGTTCATTCTTGTCGTCCAGGTGTGAGGTACAATTCGACTATGGTCTGCGTCAAAAGCGTTACAAAAAGCTGGAAGACCGACCACAAACCTTCATAACTGCTGAAGGGAAGACCATAACGGTTGTAAAAGACCTGGCAAGCAAGAACGACCGAACTGTATCCCGCGGCAAGGTTAGCGATACTTGGTCAAAGCCCCAATCACATCCTGACCCACCTATGTAGTCTGTGCACAAAGTGCTCGAACGTGAAGTGCAGCCTGAAGTAGTACACCGTTGAGATCACCACTCAAGAAGAGCGCTGGGGCCTCAGGTACCTTCCCTCTCGTCATTGTGTAACGCATATTGACCATGGGTGATATATAGATTGGTCAACATGCTCGCGGCTCTGCAGACCCTCATTGAAGTGGGCTATTGCGTGAGTTCTCCGCGCCTCTTCATGCGTCCTTTCACAGAACACACGGCTAACCTTCTGCAGAGAGAAATACCGGTGTTTGGTGTCGTCCATGGTCAAGTAGTGACCGGAATCATAGTGTGTATAGTAATACATGCAGCCCGTTCCTAGCTGACTGACTGCCTTGAAGGACGAAATCACGCGTAGACCTGTTGTGACCAAATCCATCCGGGAGTCTCCATTGCATACGCCAAGGAGGAGTAGCCCGAACAAACGTTCCGCCTCCCCCAGTAATCCCGCAACACCTTCCCAATCCTCGTCCAAGAAGAGCAAACACGATGAAGCGCCTTCTGACCAGGTTCCCATCACAAATTTCTTTTCTCCCAGTCGCCGACCTGCAACTCCTCTGGAGCCAGAGCCCGCCGATATTCCTCCCCTCTCCCAGTATACTCTCCACATATCCGACACGAAGACACGCATCGTCCTACACTTCCCCAGACGAAGATGCGGTACTCCTCACGCCTACAGCTGATGCTCTACCACCGATTACTCAGCAACCTGCTGGCCTCAGCGGACTCGAACATCCCTGCAACCTCGCCGCTTGATTTTGCAGCCCTCTGGGCGCAAGTAGGCGTCAACTCTGCCCGCCGATTCTCGGAGAGCTTCCTCATTCAAGCCGGATTGACTTCCGGGGCAGCGGAATTGTCCTCAGCCACTTCTCCCTCGAATGGAACAGGGATGGACTGCCTGAACGACCTCGTAGCCGCATTCAAGTCCACAGCCCAAGCGCTTTGCATCGCCAGGGTGGACGACACGCTCACGCTAATTTACCGCAAGCAACCGGAGCGGAAACGTCGGAAGGGCAAAGATAGGCTTGGTACCCAGATCGACCCTGCCGTAACAGTGCCGCTCTCCCCGCAGGCTACTCAGGGAATCGTTGGGGACTTCGAGGCGTTGGAAGTGATAGTGAGCTCGCCCGCGCCATTTCGAGAGCCTTCAGGATTCCTTGCGCGCTGGATCTGGACCCAC
>WAHA01000057.1:0-39229 GCA_008973685.1 Trametes sanguinea
CTCGTTCTTGCACCCAGCGCACACTGAAACGGGTACGGTACGCGGACTCGAACTCGGACTCGGACTCGGACGTCCAAGACCATTCGGACGTCGAGACGATTGGATCAAACGTACGCCGGCCTGCTGTGAAGAAGGCCCGTCGTGAGTATCCGGCGCAAGCTCAGGGTTCGACCAAACGCACCCGGATGTCCAAGGCGCAGGCGACGAGCTTGTGGACTAGGGACGACGCGGTGTGCGGCATGGATGGCTGCGAGCACACCGTGAACCGCGCAGGATCAAGTTGGAAGAGACATCTGGACGCCGTTCACTACGTGGCGCAAGCGAGTTCAGATGATGAAAGGGGTGAGCGTACACCTATGGTGCCAGCAGCTGCGACATCCAGTCGAGGGGCCAACCAGGCGACCTCAGCAAAGAAGGCGAAAACCACAAGGAAGGGTAACGCGAAGTCGAAGAGCCAAAGGCCAAACGGGCCAACCTGCCTGCACGCCGACTGTGAGGAGGACCGGGAGTTCACCACGACGGATATCCTATACCGGCACATCCAAACCGTGCACTGGAAGTGGACGTTCAGCTGTCCTTCCTGCGGCCAGGCCTTCACTCGCCTACCGAACATGAATAAGCACTTGAGTGCTGGCCATCCAGGTGCGTGTATAGGCATTCGGCCTCGGTCTACCTTGGCGATTGACGATTCGATATGCAGGTGATGAGCTTCCTGTGCCGGAGAACGATCCATAGGGTTCGGCCACCAGCCATGCTTGCAAAGGTCGATACTTCCACCAGGATACCCTGTGGCCCTCAAAGCATCCTGCTTTAACGAATATTCGAGGGCTGAGGTACGCTCTCCGCCACGGACGATGTGGAGACCCGCTCGCTATCGACGCCACGACGGATAGTAGACATCTGAAGGTCCACGCTGACATGAACAAAGCGAACAAGCATCGTTGCACATGCCCCGATTGTAGGGAGAGACCAATTGCGTGGAAAGACGACATCAATGTCCATCCGCAGATTCACGGCCATGTCCCGCGACGTGCTAAATGACACGGCCGGAAGGACGCGGTGCAAGGACAGCCCATATGATGTAAGGTATGCATTAACATCGCTCATTAAGCATCCGGCGAAACTTGCGTTGATGTACATTCTGCTTGTCATCCGAGTCTCAACTTCTCTATCTTACGATGTGAAACTCAGGCGATGACGCTTACCCTGTCGCTCGCGATTGCTATACTGTACATGTGTTGCTTTGGCTCATCTGCCTATGTTGTGAAATAGGTTATAGGAATATTAATATCGAGCCTTGTGTACGCTTATGCCGCGCGAGGCTCTGCGAACGCGAACCCACTGGCCCCTCGTGACGCACCTGGTGGCTATGATGACAGGTTACTGCTGTAAGCGCCTATGGCTTTGGCCATGTTTGAGTGTGTTTGATTCTGACAGCACGACGATCTTCTCATCGAATCATTCACTGACAATTGACGTTGATGCGTCTCACAACGATCTCAAGTCGTCCAACGCCAGATATGCGCAAGTATGCTCCGGATCGAGTTCATGGTCTCAGGAAGCTGCCTTCTGGAGAGAAAGACAAAGAGACGCCGCTTGGCGTCTTCCGTACTTGCGGAGTTGAAGGCTGTCAAACCAGACGTCTATAAGGCTGACGGCGCAGCACACCCCGCCTTGCAGCCCCCTCACCCATCAGAGTCGGATCATACGCCTGTTTGTGCTCGATATAACCAGTAGCTGCGACTCGGCACCTTCCCCATCATCGGTACGAGCTTTTCGTCACAACAACCTCCAGGCAGCACTGACAGGGTGCGCGGAACAGGCATTGAGCCTAGATCGAGATGTCGAACGCTACTTCAGCAACCATGGGACGCGTAGATCGACGGGACTCTAGACCATCCGAGTCGAATAACGCCTCCACTTGCTTCCCTCCTCATTCCGTGGCCATCGTTGGGATGGCCGTCGAGCTCCCGGGTGCACAAGACGCCAACAGCCTTTGGACTCTCCTGCGTGATGGGCTCAATACCGTTGAACAAGTACAGTGCTGCAGCCCTCATCTTTGACCGGATTCATTCTGATACTTGTTTAGATTCCTCTGCAGAGATTCGACGTCCATGCTGTTCCGGACGGCTCTGGAAAATCACTGCCCACTACCAAGGGCAATTTCCTTGCGGATGTTGACGCTTTCGATCACGCCTTCTTTCACATTTCCCCAAGAGAAGCACGCAGCATGGACCCACAGCAGCGTGTACTCCTCAGGACGGCCTATCACGCTCTGGAGGACGCCGGGTATACTCCTGGTGCAACTCCTGGGTTTGACCCGGATTCCTTCGCGACTTACATCGGCGTAGCAACAGAGGACTATGTGCATAATCTCCGAAACAACATCGACGTGTACTACAGTACGGGTGCGTGAAGTTGAACTATTTACGAGCATTGTGTATCACTGACTCTAGGCGTAGGCACTCTACGGGCCTTCCTCAGTGGCAGGATAGCATATGCATTCGGTTTCGGAGGTCCTTCCATTGCCCTCGATACCGCGTGTTCTTCGTCGATTGTGGCATTCCATCAAGCGTGTCGAGCGCTGATGGCGGGAGACTGCAATGCGGCTCTCGCTGGTGGGATTAACATTGTGTCTAGCCCAGACGTTGGTGTAATGTTTTGTTGATGCGCAATTGGTACTCACGCCACATTTTCCAGATGTATGCCGGGCTCGCAAGAGGGCACTTCCTCAGTGAGACGGGCCAGTGTCGACCATGGGACGCTTCCGCGGACGGCTACTGTCGTGCGGAAGGCTGCGGGCTCTTCGTGCTGAAGCGGCTCAAAGACGCTATCGCCGAGAATGACAGAATACATGCGGTGATCAGGGGCATCGAAGTGAACCACTCGGGACAGGCTCGATCCATAACCCATCCACACGTCCCTGCCCAAGTCGCGCTCTTCAAGAAACTTGTCTCCTCTGCCGGTGTGCATCCCCACGACATCAACGTCGCTGAGTGTCATGGAACAGGCACGCAGGCTGGGGACCCTGCCGAGCTCGAGGCGGTGAGGAAGGTCTTTGCTGTCGACCGCGCTCAGGACAACTCTCTCCACATTACGTCCGTCAAGGCGAACATCGGGCATGCTGAAGCAGCCTCAGGGGCGGCCAGTCTCGCAAAGCTCGTCCGCATGATGCGGGAGCGCGCAATTCCGCGCCATATCTCCTTCCAGAAGCTGAACCCCAGGATACCAGACCTTGCCATTGACAACGTCACGATCGATACATCGACGGTGCCTTGGGAGCGCCAACGCGGCGCGCGGCTCGCGCTTTTGACAAACTTTGGCGCCGCGGGTTCCAATGGCGCTTTGATTCTTCAGGAATACGTGCGTGCAGGTCGTCTGGACTTCTCGCAGGAGCCCGTCGTACTGGGTTTGTCTTGCAAGACCGCTGGAGCCATCGAACAGCGCCGACAGGATTTCCTCTCGCGACTTGAGGAACTCCCTGACGACTCTCTATCCCTGAAGGACTTCGCATACTCTGCTACAGCCCGCCGACAACTCCATGGATATCGCATAGCTGTCAGCGGAAACAACAAGGGCGAACTTCTGGCTGCTCTACGTACAGCGAAGGTGGTCGAAGTGCAACCTCCCTCCGGGGTCATCTTCGCGTTCTCCGGCCAAGGTACCCAGTACCTTGGCATGGCCGCTGATCTATACCAACAAATACCGTTGTTTGGTATAACGGTCGACGAATGCCAAGATATACTCCTCAGGACCGGCTATCCCGGTGTTCATACAGTCTTCCAGCGAAGCCGGGCGGAGAACAATCGGTCTGCGATAACGGCGTTTAACCCAGCGCAATTTCGGTCGCTTCAAGTCGCTCTGTTCGTACTGGAGTACGCTCTGGCGCGAGTGTGGATGTCATGGGGCGTCAAACCATGCGCCGTTGTGGGTCACAGGTGCGCACTGATGCGAACTTACGACTGTATATGTACGAGATGTTCACGCCACCATTTGGTGCTCAAGCTACGGCGAGTTCGCAGCCCTGACTATTGCTGGGGTTTTAAGTCTGACGGACGCCTTGGATATGGTTGCAAAACGTGCGGAATGGATCTCAGCCCTGTGCAAGCCTTCTCAAACTGGTATGACTTCTGTTTGGGCTTCGGCTGACGAATTGGCACCCATGCTTGGTCGGCATCCGTTTTCGCACCTGGAGGTATGTTGCTACAACAGGTGCGTATTCATGTATCGAACGGGAACGCGCGTGCCTGTGATTTACCTATGTTCCAGCACGTCGAACTTCGTTGTCGGCGGCGCTCTCGACGAATTGCAAGCGTTTGAGGAGTTGGTTGCTTCTCGGTGTTTCCGATTCAACCGCCTGGATGTTCCATTCGCCTATCACTCAGCAGCTATGGATGGCGTCTACCCGAAGTTAGAGGCTTACTCACGAGGCGTCACCTTATCACCTCCCAAGATCCCCGTGCTATCAAATGTGACCGGCACCCTGGTCCAACCTGGAGACGTAGCGCCTTTCTCCCGGGACTATTTCTCTCGCCACTGCCGAGAACCTGCCCGGTTTCAGCAAGGTATCGCCTCTTTGACGAGAGATCTCGACCTCTCTTCCATCGCGGCGATCATCGAGGTCGGCCCTCATCCTACAACAATACCGCTCCTGCGCTCGCTCCTGACGGAAGGGACCCCGCTCTTGTTCCCCTCTCTGCGCAAAGATTCCCCGGAGCTGGCGACGATGAGCGCGGCGCTCGCGCAGCTGTACTGTACGAATGTGCCGATACTGTGGAGGACTGTGTTCAGGGATCTCCTGCCTGAAGCCAGGTTGGTCGACCTCCCTGCATATCCGTTCGCGAAGACGCGGTTCTGGGTGCCGTACGATGAGAGCTCACATCGTCGCGCTGCAAGCGACGAGGAGGCGCGCACACGTTCGACCTTGTCTGGAAACTCCCTGCCGCTACCGCGCTTCTCTCTCCTGGACCGCTGCGCCCCGTCGCCTCTCGCACAAGGTTCAGACCTGGTGACGTTTGAGACAAGGGTGGAGTCTCTGGCGGAGCTGTTGCAAGGCCATCGTGTCGCTGGAATCCCGCTTTGCCCGGCTTCTGTTCATGCGGAGCTGGCGCTGGCAGCTGGATTGTCTGTCTGGGAGGCGCAGTCGCACTCAAGCGCGGACGACGCTCTCGAACTGGCGGACGTCGTTTATCCAAAGCCGCTGGTATACGCGCCTGATCGTCAGGACCGACTCTGCATCTGTGTAGACTTCTCGCAGAAGTCTGACAAATTCTGGGCATCCTTCACCGTCTCAACTGCTACAGAGGGCACCGCGAAGCCAGTCATATTCTGCAGGGGCTCGCTCAAGAAGACTACCCAAGAGAAACTCCATTCCAAGTTCGGCTACCTGCAGACGATTGTGAAACGAGAGATTCTTGCGATCCAGGATCATACCTCCCCCGCCTACGCGTCCGAGACGTTCAGCGCGCGCACCGTATACGATTTGCTGTTCCCCTCAATCGTATCGTACTCTGAAGCGTATCGCGTCATCAAGACCATAGTTGTTAACCCCTCGACCTCCAGCGCGTATGCCGTTATCCAACTCCCCTCGTCCATGCCCGCTCAAACGTTCGCGACCA
The DNA here is from genome assembly GCA_008973685.1 of Trametes sanguinea. Classification (NCBI taxonomy): domain Eukaryota; kingdom Fungi; phylum Basidiomycota; class Agaricomycetes; order Polyporales; family Polyporaceae; genus Trametes; species Trametes sanguinea. The sequence continues at coordinate 5,619 of WAHA01000057.1, forward strand.
CGCACCCGATATTCATCGACGCCCTGTTTCACACCGCTGGCTTCCTTGTCAACTTCGCGCGCGGCATGAACGGAACGGACGCGTACATCTGCTCGTCTGTCCACTGCGTGCAGCTCGTTCCTGGCGCGGTGGACCTCAGTGGCCAGTATGGCGTGTACGCGACTGTGGTCAAAGTGGAGGATGCTGGCGGGAGCGCAGGCGCGATGGGAGGTGAGGTGGTGGTAGCGGACGTGTATGCAGTTGAGGTGGACGATCCGCGCGGCAGGATAGTGGCGAGGTTGAAAAGGGCGCGGTTCCGCAAGATCGCCTTGGGCGCCTTCAAGCGGGCATTGCAGAGCGCTGCCTCTGTACCCTCCTCGAGCGAGGGATCCTCTAGGGATGAGAACCGCACTCGGATTCTACTGTCATCCTTAGCTCCAGAAGCTAATGCAGGTACGGCAGTACGCACGCGCGACCTCCTCCATATCATCGCGGAGGCTACGGGCATTCCCCAAGGGTATCTCCATCTTGACGCCCGTCTTGCGCATCTGGGCATCGACTCGCTGATGCTCTGGGAAGTCGCTGCACGGCTGCGCGCGATCATTCTTGTGAAAGCCGAGCGTGAACTGGACGCGCGGGGGCTCTCGGAAGCAACTACGCTGGGAGATCTGGTTGCATGCGTCCGGGCAGCGTACGGTGAAGACGCTTCCCTCGCGGAGACATCGACAGAGGACAGCATTGCCACTCTGTGCGAAGACCTCCCTTCGGGTTCCAGCGCACAGAGTCCCGGCACGGCGGCCACGAAAGCGCAGTCACCGAAGGATATCGACATACACGCTGTCAGAAGCGTTCTCTCTTCTGTCCTCGACATCCCTGCAGGAGAGATATCGGAGGTCGCCCAGCTACAACATCTGGGGCTCGACTCACTCACTGCCATCGAGGCGAAGCATGTCTTCCGAACGTGTCTCGCCGTCGACGTTGACGAAGACATTCTATTTGGATGCCACACTGTGCAGGATGTCGTGCATGCGTTGTTGCCTCGAGGCCTCCCATCGATGTCGGCGGTCTCGCCTGATCTGCAAGAAGCACGAGGAGAGAAACCGTCTACGGCCGACTTTGAGCAAATGCTGCTGCCACCGCGATTCCTCTATACGATACCTTCGGAGGCGGGTTTCGACCTCGTACAACTCCAGTCAGCTCCGTCAGGATGTGAAGCCCGCCCTCCCCTCATACTTATCCACGATGGAAGCGGAACGGTCAGCAGTTACGCGCGGTTCGCTTCTTTGGGGCGCGACGTCTGGGCCATCAGGAACCTGAACCTGATGGGTTCGCTCCTCGATGCGGCAGGGAGGTATGAAGCGTTGATACCTTCCCTAGCAGCAGCCTACTCTGCGGCGGTGAGGACATTGCTGTATGGCGATGCGAAAGGCGGTTCCTCCGGTGGAGCTTTCTTAGGAGGTGAGTATGATCATTCTTCGGGCTATGCTCTTGCAAATCAGTTGAGATTGTGGCGCATGCTGATGTTCCGGCTTGTCCCAGGCTGGTCCTTTGGAGGAGTCCTTGCTTATGAGCTTGCGATCCACCTGCAAAAGCTCGGGATTCCTGTGAAAGGGGTCATCCTTCTTGACGCTCCCGCACCACAGACCCGGAGACCTCTTCCCATGAGTCTCGTCAACACGCTCGCGGCACGCGTCACTGGCTCATTCAACGCTGAGAGGGACGGTAGGATGAATGAGATCCCGTTCATGACGAGAATAGCAGGAGACCTGGCCGGTCAATTACGTGTCGCGTCGCAGGCGTTGGTGGCGTATCATCCAGCGTCTGTCGGAGGACCTGAGGCTGGCTCGACGACACTACGCGCAATTTACGTGCGCGCAAGAGATGCTGTAGACGACGACTTACTCGGTGGAGTCGTCGAAGAGAACGTTGACGAGCGCGTGTACGCGTTCTTGACGAAACGTCAAGATGAATGGACCGTCCCGCAATGGACAGAAGCGCTAGGTGCACCGACTATGGAGGTGCGCGAGGTCCCTGGAGACCACTTCTCGATGTTCAATCGAGAGAATGTGAGTGTTACGGCAGGCGTACTTCAAAATCATAGTGCTGACGACGATTGGACAGATTCGCCAGTTATCAGAGTGCGTGAAGGAGGCTATTGATAGTTTTTCCGAAGACGAATGATCACTGTAAGGCACCTAGCAATGCATCTTTCCGTCAGTTCTGTATGTACTCAAGATAGGGTTGAGCCGGATGTGGGTCAATGGGAGTCAAGGAATGCCGATGACCGAGTCGAAAGCCTCTTTTGCTGAGTCACTCATTGAAGTTCGTGGTTCCAGCATTCTGACTATCTACGAACTCGACTTTCCGGTACCACGTATCCTGATATGTGCATGTCACCATTGCTTTTTATGAGTTATAGGCCACTACCGTTAGCGAACGACCCGGGGTGTATGTGTAACCCAATGCATACCGACAGCTTGTCCGATTTGAGGAGTTATATCCGGAGCAACACTTGGTGTTCACCATGATGTTTTGCTGCCTACTTATCACAGACCCTTTGCCCTTTGCTTGTTGGCCCAGACGATGAGGACGCCTGCAAGTGCGCGACGCGTCCGACACGGTCACGTGACTTCCCATGATCATTGTGTACTTGAGTAGTGCAGACCCCGGACAGTGCAACAAGTGGAGGGGCGTTGCTGGCTGCGAGGATACAAGACCGCCGATTGAGTAGGCTTTTCGGGGTCTTGACGACGTGGATGGTGTTTACTGTTGGCCCAGTCACCGCCTCGAGATGAGTTTCGTGATCGTCCTAAGAACGTCTGCCAACTTTGCTCCCTGGTGTTGTATCTGGTCTGGGCTTGTCGGAAACCCTTCCTCGTCCTGAAGTTTGATTATTGGCGTATATTGGGCGTTCTCAATCGGTGATTTCGCGCCACAAACACCGTCAGTGAGTACAAATGTCTCGAAAGAGCACAATCAAACACACCCAATGAAGTATTGAATAGGACCACGACAACTGGTCTTCACGCAGATCCTTTTTAAAGCGCCTACCAGTTGTGAATTATCGACAAATGCGCTCCCGCATGCGACGATGAACGTAATCGGACCGATCTTGTTGGCGTCCGTGGCACTGGGCTATTGGCATCCACATAGTATGCGTGGCTGCAAGCCCGGGATGTGCGGTACAGAGCTTCTGCGTTGCACCCTGGAATAGGCGTGGCTGCACATGTCCCGGTCGGCAACGACGATATTAAGCATCTTGGGATGTGACCAAGTGCATCGTGAAGCGACCGTCCCGACTTTCGAACATGTTTACCCTGTTCGAGCGGTATTGGGCGGTCGATCGAATGTCGAAGACTATAGTCGACCGTCCGTCAAACGATGCTTTGTCATCTCTATTGGAGAAGTCAAAGCACCGTTGACGTCCTGCCAGCCATTATGAGTAGTGGTATGTCCATAGCCCTCCGAGCTTTGTGATCGCAACGCGAGCAATCGCTACCGATGGCATCATGCCACCTCCCAACAAACGCGAACGTGATGCAAGAATGTTCGGTACTCACTTCCGGTGATTTGAGAAGTTCGAGAGATTGAGGATCCGGGTCGCTCTAAAGGCACTGAGGCCTTGGTTGCGCTGCCTCTATATCTTGTGAGTGAAGCGCAACGCTTGGTCCCTGTGCAACTGTCTGTACCCCACACAGATTCGAGGTGCCGTCGTGACACATCATAACTCGAACCAACAAGTCTATACCTTGGACCCATATACGGCGGCGGCCATCGGTGCATCTTTGTCTACTGAGCACTCCCTACAGGGCAGATGGCCACAGTGAAATGTCGGCCGTTCTGGAGATGTCGCGGAGCGCACGCCGCTGCTGCATTGTGTGCATGTCGCGGTCCTAGGGTGAGTGTCGTTTCCGGTATGGTTGCTTCCAATACGCATTTACTGAATAGTCGACAATAGCCATGCGTCTGGGCGCCCGTAGTGGCTCAGATACGGTCACGAGCTTGCTCGCGGTCGTGGTGGCTGTTGAGGAGCGCGGTCGCGTTCTTTGCGATTGTTTACACCCACGATGCGAGGTGGTCATCCTGCCTGCACCGCTTTCTCAACATCCATCCTCCTCTCTCGCGTCCCTACACCTGCCACCACAGAATATCCACCTCTTATTCACCTACAATACTCATCATGCACTCTGCTACCTCCCCCAAGCCCATCCTGAACGATACGCAGGACGTCGGCCATGCCGGGTCATCGTCCAGCTACCACGCGTCCGGGACTGCAGAGCTGTGGCCCACAGACGCTGAAGACTGGAATTCCGAACAGCTCGATGAGGATGCACAACTCGATGCTTTATCGCGACCTGAGGTGAGCCGTACTTGGGTGAACTATCCCGGCCACACATGTCTGAGCAAAGCTTGGCAGTATGAATTTGAAGACTTCCTGTCCGTGTTCTCATCTCGCACCCCATCTTCCACCACCTCTTCCCCGCATGAAGATGATGCCGCACCCTACGACACGCCCTTTGAGACTACAATCAGCTCTACATTCTCTCCTTATAACGCCTACCAATCGTCGTGTTCACCTCCTCGCTCGCCGTCAGCACGCACCCCAGGCTCCTCGGCCTCGTTGGTTATCACTGAAGACGGTCAAGGGTACGAGTTGCTGGACATTATGGAGTTTTTGGATAGCCGCATTGTAGAGGAGCCCCAAGGCGTTGAACCAGAGGTATGTTCACTCCGCTGTCTACATCTATATGCGCCGGTCTGAAGCTTCCATCTAGCCCTCGACCACATCAACGGTACAGCCGGTAGCCGGTCCTTCAACAGCGGTGCGCAGTGGCTCGCAACCCAGGGGCCACAAGAGACGTCGGGAACTCGAGAACGACACGGATGACCAGGTGGAGGATGTTTTCGCAGGCTCAGTCATGTCCGATGATGAAGACATTCCGACTGCTGGCCCTTCGCATCTCGTCAAGCGGAGCAGGCGAGAGGACTCGCGCTCTGGATCGCCTTCAACACCGCGTACGACAGTGCACCTCTCTGCGGCGCCGCACCTCCCTGTCGCTCCGCACCTCCCTGTCGCTCCGCACCTCCCTGTCGCTCCGTACCCCCCTGTCACACCGCATCCTCCCGCTGCCACGCTTGCACCCGTCATTCTTCCTGTACCCACTGTTGGTGCTGCTCGTATGTGTGGGATGAACAATGGCTGCACATACGTCCTCACCGGCAACATATCGCTCGATACGGAACATCTGAACCGACACGGAAAGGCCCCGGGCGACGAAGGCTTTCGCTGCACCTACGCGGGATGCACAAAGAACGTTGAATACACGGTGAAGTGCGGCAGAAACAGGCATGTGATCAAGAATCACTGGATGGAGAGGTTCGCATGCGACGAACCTGGCTGCACCAAATGGTATGGCCGTGCGGACCAGGTTACGAGCCATAAACACAAAGCGCACGGAAGATGAGGTTAGTCGTCAACCTCTATATTGTTGTGCTTTGTACTCATGATACTCTGCAGGTTCGTCCGACAGGGCCCTGACGGCTATGTAACACTTGCCGTTGTAATACCAGTGCAGAATTCCGAGTCGTAACCATGCTGTATGTATTTACCACTAACTTGTATCATACCACACATCCTGTATTTGAGTCTTCCGCTATATATCCGACTCGGAGACGTCAGCCCTGCAGTAAGAAAGTCAGGTCATCCCTGCATCTTCATAGATCACCCCGTGTCTACGCGCAAGCCTGAGCCATTCCGGTTCAGATCTTATGGTGGCTCATATACTTGATTTTTAGTGAACCTTATGAACTTAACAAAGAAACGGGTATATTGCTACAGAGTAATGGCTAGTGTATACATGGAGATGAATCCTTAACAGTCCCAATGAGAGCTCTTCATGAGACGGTGATCTTCTGAGGCTGCTGCTCCGCCGCCAACCTCGGGAACGTCACCGTGAGGAGACCGTTGTCCATCGATGCCTTGATTTCCTCAGGCTAACAACCAACAAGTCAGTGCCATGCGCTACACACCGACCTCAATGTATGATACATACCTTGATGCCCTGCGGAACAGGCAGCGAACGCGCGAAGCGGCCGAACCGCCGCTCGCGAACGATATAGCCGTTCTCCTGCTTCTCAGACTCGTCCTTCGACTCGCCGGAGACGGTGAGCACGTTGTTCCTGAGGTCGATGTTCACGTTCTGCTTGTTGATGCCAGGGAGCTCGAACGTCGCAGTGACGAGGTTCTTCTCCTTGTCCTCGTGAACGTCAACCCTACAAGTACATATTAGCAACAAGATTCTCACGATTGCTTTGAAGCAAATGCGACATACCTTGGACGGAGCACGCGTGGCGCAGTGTTCGCGTTCTGGGTCTGGAGCTGGTTGTTAGCTCCAGCATTGCCCGTGCGCCGCGCGAACGCCTCGTCGAAGAGGCGGTCGAAGTCAGCGAAGGGGTCAACGAAGAAGGGGTCGTTGAAGAAGTTGACAAGCGACATCTCGTAGAGTTATAGAAGAGGTAGTAAGGGTTTTGTAGGTGGTTGGAAGAGCTTAAGAGGGTATATGCGACTTCAATTGACTTGTTTTTCGTTGGGCTGCTACGGCGCAGAACGAGGGCCTTATATCTTGCCTGTGAGGCCTTTTCCATGAAGTATGTTCGAGCTCGAGTTAGATCCTCTGTCATCGAGAATTGTCGCGAACGTCGTGTCGCGAGAAGTGCAGCGAAAGTACGAGAACAGGGCGTTAGCGCTCAATTTGTGGCGTCTCCGGCGTTGAGTAGCTTCGCTCAAATTGGTAATTGCCCAAACAGAACCATACAGCCACCCACTCCGAGTCGAGGCTCGAGGCCTGCAAGACCAGCTCCTTGCTGTTTACCTGCTTTCACTTACGGTCAGATTGGCATGTACGCCCGACAAGGTCCAACTTTATGGATGGTCGTTATGTCTCGCAACATGAAACGCTCGGAGGCATTTACGGTACATCTCGTACGTGCAAGAGCCTCCCTCCAAGGCCAATCTTTAGCGACTCCTCGGAGTCGAGCTTATCATCGCTCGCTCTCTAGAGCCTGTCCACGCATTCGCATAACTTATTGGACCAGCTGAGGTATGCACACTATTTTTCTGCTCAGATTGTCGCGAGAATCAGTCCCCCAATTCTGTATTGCCGCTACAAATACAAAAGACATCAACAGCTCGCACAAAGTCGGTAATTGTGCCACATGAATGCCCTTTCGCGACGCGCACGGCGTCATGAATGACCGCCGTGCTGCACGAATTTGACGATTCGATGACTGCTTTCGTTTGTCATAACTGCCAAACGAGTGCATTCATCCCGGTTTCTGCGTCGCCATTCACAATGGAAGTGGCAACCAATGACTCCGTGGTTGAGGCATTGGCGTGAGTTCCAGCTGAAATCCCGGAATGGCGGACTTTTCGCACACAGTCGACTGGTGCGCATCGTGAGAGGAAGTCGGTCTCATCGTTTGGATGTTGATATCGAGCAGCGAATGTTCAACAACTTGAATGGCACAGTGGCACCAGTAATCATCAATGCATGGACCTTCTGATTCTCTAAAATGGACGTCATCCAGTACTGTGCTAGTGCGCCAGGCACAGTCCTCCATCACATTTCAGGGCGACATGAAGGCGCGGTCGAACTTCTCTGGCAACTTGCGCCTATTCAAAGGAAGCTAAAGGGCATTCGCACCTGAAACGCGTCTTGCAAACTGGTGGGCGTGCGCGTGAGTACTTAAGGAGCAGCGCAAGCTCACCCAGAGACGTACTTGCGGCGTCGCTTCTTTTCACAGCGCGACATCTACATCTTCGATTCGCCTTTCTGAAGTACGCCACACCCAAACTCGATCGACGAAGTGAGTAGAGCATCTCGAGTCCTCTGACAAATGGCTCACCGAATCGTTCGCTATATAGACACTGCCGTTCGCGTGGCCCATGGCTCAGGCTACGAAGCAGTGGATACCGACTCCATGCGTATCCCAGTCGAGCGCGTCGATGTTCAGGTCAACAATCGCGTTCTTTGTGATTGTTTATGGTGGCCATGCTCTACGAAGGAAGCGGCGCTGAGCGCCTGACCTGATGGTCCTGACGAAGCCCACAAAGAGTCATCCAGAACCCCCTACCACGCCTGATGGACGCACGGTATGCTATGGGGCGGGCCCCCCAATTCAGCCCCGCCGAACGCACAGGGCTGGAAGACTTTGGGACCATTGACTCTGATAGATCACATACTGGGTGCGGAATGGATGAGCATGCACGACCGGCCGAGAGTACTACCCCACGAAGCGTTCACGAACTTTACGGCGTGGACGCAGCGCCTTCAGGATATCTTGCACCGCCTCTGCTTCAATGTCGCGCTCCTGAGGGCAAGCCCGAGACGTGCGCCGATGCGTCACAAGAATGGCCATTCAGCAGACAAAGGGGACCCAATGTGGACAAGATGCGCTCCCTAGCTATTTGCATGGGTGCAACCACAGCGAGTAGGCGGCTGAGCACGGCTGATGACTGCAGAGCTCACTAAAGCCTTGCAGAGGTCGCAGCCGCCGTGTCTCATGATGGCAGCGAAGACCAGCATAGAAGAGGTATGCAATCACTCACGTTTCTCACATTCTGGGCCTTTAATGATTGTTGTTCAGCCGCAGTGCGTGTGCATTGGACCATTGACCTATGCCCAGTCTCTGTATGCCGGCCACTTGTGGTATGTGTTCGGATGTGTATCATTATATAACCTTCTTGATATGACATTGCAAGTAATTTATTCGCTTGTAACGCAGCCAGACCCATTATGTGAGTGCCGCTCGTCTGCAGTACTAGTGAGTCTCTGGGGACAGATGAGGTGCGAAGCGAAGAGCGACGCGTCGGGACGCTCCTTGCCTTCTACCACCATCTGGTCGGGACTTTCCCACGCTGAGTCTGGAGCGGCTCAGCGGGGGGAAAAAATCGCGCTCAGGCTGTGACAAAGGAAGTGAAAGCTAGAACATAATGCACGAAGATTGCAACAGACCGAAATCGAGAAGCGTCCCCTGCGAGGCAGAAGGGCGGAAGCGGCGCAGGTGGCGGAAGGGGAATGACGGGGACATGGATGAGCACTGACAGTGGGCCATATGACAGCGGGGCAGAGGGCACTGCCCAGCACTAGCGGCTCTGCTGCAAAAACGGAGCTCAGCTCATGGCAAAGCGCACTGCGCTGGACGGATGTGATATACGACGCGGTCTCAGACCGAGCGGCGGACTGGAACCGCGAATGAACCTGCAGCAGGAATGCCACTAGTCGGCGGCCCCTCTGAGGGCCAAGCCGGATGACATGTAGGCGCCGAAGAAACGTGCGCCACTGGCGGCGGCAAGATAAGCTCGGATGCAGTAACGGAGATAAGATAAGACGGGACGCCGCCGAGAGGCGGCCCCAGCGAGGCATGGGACCCTCTCAGCCCGGCTCGCCCGCCACGAGCTACGGGGCTGCTCACCCCCCACCGAGGAGCGACATCTCCAGCTGGCTAGAGATGAACCCCGGGCCTGCAACAGCATGAAGTGAGTGAACTCCCCCCACGCCCGAGGTAACCAGACCGCGCCTCATGGAACAGCATGGAACGACGCAGCAAGCGAAGAACAAACGATCTACAACCGAATAGCCTAACAAAAAAGAGCGACAAGCTTAAGTAAAGCATATGCTGATCCAGCAGCACCAACAAGACTCCCCTCCCCCCAGAAAACCCACCACCATGCCAGTAGAAGTCTTTGGGAGAAAAAGATTCACAACCCTCCTCCTGAATCCCTCTTGGCCACCAGGAGCTGAAATCACCTTCTTCGACATCCCAATAAAACCCCACTCCCCCCTCCATTTAGGGCAGCGAGTCACGATCCACGAAATCAGCCCGTGCGACCACTCCCTTCCAGCACTGGGTCGAGAAGACGTCCCGCACTACTTGGCGAAGCCATCGGAAATCGAGGGCGTAGTGGCATCAATAACCCCCAGGGAGCCCACGCTGACGGAGGTAGTGATAAGGAGCAACGAAAAGGGATCGTCCCGCCCCCTGGCTCACCTCACCATCCAACACATCCAAGGCGTGACCATCAGCCTGGGGCTACTCCAGAGAGCAGTCAGGACGGTCACCCTCCCCCTCCTCCCGGACACGCGCAGGATCCCACTCGAACGGCACGCAATTATACTCCGGAATGAGTGGAGAAGAGTGGGCGGAGAGATGGTATTACGAGCGGAGGGTAGCTACGTCGAGATGGTGCGCGCGAGAAAGAGACGGGTCGAGGGCAGAGAGTGGGGGCAATGACAAGGAGACGTACTCCTGCACCTGTAAACCCTGAAACGAACGGAACTGCGACATTGTTACCGGTGACGGGTAGAACAGCCTTACCCCAATCTGCGCGCGACGCAGGCGAGAGACTAGCCTCAAAATGACGAAGATAAGAGACAGTCCGGATGAAAAGACGCCATCCCGAGAAGGCCGAAGCCCGGGAGGCGAGCTGGCCGGACCGGAGAACCTGGGAGGCCTCTTAGCCAAATGAGAGGAGGGGAGAGGCGCCCACGGGCCAGGGAGCAGGAATAAGCGCCGGAGAGGCGCTGCAACTCGGTCCGGATCCGACGTAAGGAAGCCGAAGTGCGAATATGCGGAGAGCCAGCCAAGCCGCTGCCACCTCCACTGTCCCTCCCGTCTCTCCGTCCCTCCCCCCCCTCACCCCGAGCCGCCTAACCTCCGCGTAGACTAGCCGCGGCCCGACCAAGACGACTGAAGAATGCACGCTCCTGGCGGAACGCCCACCCCCCAGCACCCGGAGGAAGCGCAGTTCAGGCTGACGCGGTCCCAGGCGAAGTCCAAGCAACAGCCTCTGCATTTAGGACGGCTCTCGCCCGTCACCCTCCCGAGGACAAGGAGAGCAGCAGCGAAAGGTCCTGCCGGGCGAGCGATTATAAACCCGAAAGAGGGAGGAGTCAAACCCGCTGCCAGGGCCCAACCGGAGCACCAGACAGACAGCTCCGCAGGAGCAAACACGGAGCGAGAGTCACGATGCGTGAGTGAGATCGCTGAGCGAGCCCTTCCCCACGTTGAACTCGCGGCATAGTCCCCGCCGACCTTCCTAATGTCGCAGCGTAGCGAGACCTCCCAAGAGAACGAAGTAACTCTTGCGAGGCCAGAGTACGACCAGCACCTCGACATCAGCGAATGGCTCGAAGGCTTCCAGGAAGCCGAAGCAGACCCGTGCGGCCCTAAACAGGACGAAACAGACCTAGCGGAGTCCCCGTCAGTGGAAGCGGACCTCGCCTCCCCCCAGCGGGAGAGAAAGCGGATGCGCATGGACTCCCCGATATGGGAGAACTACCCCACGCCAATCCCCAGTCAGAGTGTCACGAACCGCGGAGAGCAACCAGCCTCCCAACCGGACGACACCCTGCCTGCGAACGAGGGAGGCGAAGCGAGCCGAGGGGAGTCGATGGACGCGGACCCGGCCCAACCGGCAGACGAGATCTCGAAACTGCCGGCCAGTGAGCAGCAGCGCCTCCTAGAGTACGCCACCCAAATTGCAAGGCAGCAGCTCGAGAACGAGCGGCGTAGGCAAGAAGAAGCAGCGAAAGAGGCGGCGAGACGGACGTGGCGCGAGCAGAGAGAGAGGAGCTCGGCGAAAGAAATGGAGGACCTCCACGAGAGGGTCTACAGAGATTACCTCTCCGGAGGCATGGCAACGCCGAAGGCCAAACCGCGCCAGAGGGAGGAAGGAGTGCTGTACCCCAGCGCGCTCCGCACCTGGCCAAGCGAGATGGCCCCACCACGGAGGATGGAACGCGAGCGGGAAGACGACTGGACAGGCCCGGAGGGGTGGCAGCGTACGCCGGAGAACGCGACCCCCAGCCAGACGTGGGGACGCGACGATGGGCAAAGGATCCCGGAGCTGAACGCGAGAGGAGGCCTGGGAAGCGAAGGGTCAGTTTTCGGAGGAGCGTCAAGGATGGAAGTTGACACCGCCTTACCAACAACGACTATGGCTGCCCGAGGCGACTGGACGTGGCAGCCCACGGCCGGGAGGCTGGAGATGCAGATGCCGCAGCTAGCGAAGCAAGCGCCGAAGGCACTCAGAGCAAGGCAAGCAGCGAACCTCCTCAACACTACGACGAGAGCGGAGTACCTCACGTCGTCCGGAAGGCTCGACGTCACCCCGCTCCCGCCATCCGGCGAATGGCCAGCCGTCGAGAAGAACGGGCCGGACGATAGGGTCCGCCACATCCCCCAGAAAGCCCTGGGCCTGTGGAAGGAGGCGCCGGAGGGCTCAACATGCATGCTAATCATCTATGGTCAAACGAAGACTGACACAAAAACAACGACGGAACTCACCAACAAACTAGTCCGGACGTTTAGGAAGATCACGGAGGAAGAGGCCCCAGGCTTCATGCCGCCAGGCCCCCCGCCGCCAGGCACCCCATGGCGAGACACCACGCTAACCTGGCTTGTTGAAGATATGTCAAAGCGAGCGACCAGGCTGGTCGTCAAGCAGGGAGTCTGGTCGACGGATGAGCTCACCTTCTTCGCGTACGACCAAGACCAATCCATCCCTAACTTCCTCCTCGCTCTCGAAGGCTTCACCCAAAATAGGCCGAGCTTCGTGGCGGGCATTGTCAAGAACGTGTTGAACCAGAACCCGGCCTCCGCCGGAATCGAAACACTTGTCGCGGGGCACCCGGCGTACGCTGGCTGGTTGCCGAAGAAGGCGGCGGAGCACATTGTGGAGACCGTGCGAGTAGAGCTGCGGCACCTTGACGAGGAGGACGAGGCCAGTCTCCTGATAGCGTACGTCTACATGAGCCCACCGACGGAGGACGGAAACCTCTGGAGTCAGTGGAGGGACACGCTATACAGCATGGACTTTACCGGGAGAAACACGCGCCCGGTCACGATGAGGAGGCCGGTTAGATGCGCTGGATGCAAAGGCGTGGACCACATGGCGCACCAATGCCCCTTCCCAGCGATCCCGGGGTGGCATGGAGGAGTACCGGTCGAACCACAGCCGGCTCACCAGCCGAGGGAAGGTACTCATAATGCGCAGACAGGACGAGGAGGACGAGGAGGTGGGCTGAATGTGTACAGAGGAGCGTACCAGGTGGAAGGCAGAGGATACGAGACGAGAGGAAGTGCGAGCCACATGGGCCAGCCTGGACGCGGCATGCCGCTGTCACGTGGGGCGGGGCCTAGGCGATAGGCCGCGCACTGACAATGCGCCCGTGTATGCTGCATATGTAGCGCTGACATCTAGTAATACTACACCATCTTGGAACTAACGGAGCACGGCCTGACCAGCCGTAAAAATGGCTGGACAACCTTTGCCTGTCTGGCCAGGCACACAAGGCCAACCAGCCTGCGGTCCGCCGCTGGCCCAAATACACTGGCCTAGGCCAGGAAAGCTGGCGGTGCCCACCCACAGACAAACGGCGGCCTATTCAGGCCTTGGCGTGCCGTGTCGAGAGACTTAAGCGACCCTACAAAGCTGTAGTACCAGACACGGCCGAGTAAGCTAGCATAGCCAGCCGCATGGGGACGGCCAAATCCCCAGCTCCGCGCAACAACGGTTGTACTGCGCGGTAAGATACAACCACTGAAAACCAAACCATGAATTACACACACGGACAAAACTGTATGGCACCCGGCCAAATGCGACGCGGGAGGGATGGAGGCAAGGTGTCCCCGCCAGCCACAACCGACACCGATGAGATCCAGCCCGTGTACGGCGGCGAGCCGAGGCTAAGGACCGCGAACCTAAATGGGGATGGCCGACGAGAGGAGAGTGAGTCCCGAAGCCGAGGCGAAGGGGACGGGGGAGGAGGAGCCGGAGGGCAGAGAAGAACCAAGGAGGCCAAGATAGAGTCCAAGCAGTCGATCAGGATTGCCTCACTGAACGTAAACGGCTTTGGCAGCCTGACCAGGGACCATCTGGACAACAAATGGGGACGCATGTACAGAATGATGAGCGAAGAGCGGATAGGGGTGATGCTCCTGCAGGAGACGCACCTGACGGAGGACCGGAGAACAGCCATCCAGCGGATGTTCGGAGGTAGGTTGAAGATCATCCATAGCGAGCACCTGACCCACCCGATGTCGAGGGAGGGTGTGGCGATTGTCCTGAACAAGAAGATGGTCAGCACCGAGGACCTGGAAGTGACAGAAGTCGTCAGGGGAAGGGCTATCCAGGTCGAGATGAAATGGTGTGGGGGGACACGGAAGCGCATCCTCTGCGTATACGCCCCGACCTCTGAAGGGCAAGCGGAGCGAACGAGCTTCTTCAAGAAGCTGAGAAACCACTACGAGTCAGTCGACAGAGACAAACTCCCGCATATAGTGGCAGGAGACTTCAACAATGTAGAAGCCCAGCTCGACAGGTTCCCCGAAAGGGAAAGAGCGGAGGACCCCTCGGTAGAGGAGCTGGGGAAACTGAAGCAAGTACTGAGCTTGCAACAGGTGGATGGGTGGAGGCGCGTGAACCCCACGAAGAGGGACTTCACCTTCTCAAGAGGGAAAGGAGAGGATCTCACCAGAGCCCGACTAGACAGAATATACGCCAAGAAAAGTGAAGAGGCCTGGATGAGAGACTGGCGAATCACCCCCTCAGGCATCAAAACGGACCACATGATGGTGATGGTGGAAGCGTCGGCGGCGGAAGCACCGCTGATCGGGAAGGGCAGACCGACCTTCCCTCTCCACCTCCTGAGGGACGGCAGACTGAAAGGCCAGATGAAAGAAAGGGCGCGCCAAGCAGCAGCAGAAATTGAAGACATCAAGAGGCGAGGCAGAACAGCAGAGAGCAACCCACAACGTGTCCTAGCGGAGATGAAGGCGGACTGGCTTACCCTGGCAAGAACGAGAGAGGCCGCCACGGTCCCTAAACTTCTGAAAGAGATACGGACCAGAGAGAATGAGCTCGAGATGGCTAAAAAGAGCAAAATGGGTAGTGAGAGAGAGGGAGTAGAGGAAACAGCGGCGATGGTGACACAGATAGCGGCTCTGAAAGACCAGAGGTACAAGCAGATACAGGTCGGGATGGCGGCAAAGCACAGAGCGCTGGGCGAGACGGCCACAAAGTACTGCATGGGCCTCAACCGAGAGAAGAAGCCACGTAGCCTGATCCCAGCGCTCAAAACGGGCAGGAAGCTAGCAAATGGCGCAGATGAGTATGAACGGGACTCCAGAAGGATGGCAGAAGTGGCGAAGCAACACTACGACGCGGTCCAGGAAGATAGCGAAGAAATGGTGTGCGGACGGGAAAGGAACATCGCGATAGAAGAGACCCTGCGCCACCTAACGGCGAGAGTCCCGGAGCACAGCAAAGTGGACATGGAGAAAGACTTGGACTATGCGGACTGTGAACTGGCTCTGCGGCATGCCAAGACAGGAACGGCACCAGGAGTGGACGGAATCCAGTACGAGGTGTGGAAGGTAATGCACGCGAGATTCATCGAGGACCGTAGGCATGAAAACAGGCAGCAAGTTGATGTCCTAGCGATACTCCACGAGGCCCTCAAAGACATCCAGGAGAATGGAGTGGCCCAGGGCACGAGGTTCACGGAAGGATGGATAGTGCCGATCTATAAAGAGAAAGGGGAGACCACGGAAATCGTCAACTACAGGCCCATCACGCTGTTGAATACCGATTACAAACTACTCACGAAGGTAATGGCGACACGATTGGCAGTGGCAGCCCCAGACATTATAGACCCGGCGCAAGCTGGCTTCGTGAAAGGAAGGAAGCTGAAGAACCACACCCAGCTGATCAAAATGATGGCGTCCTGGGCTGAGACAGCGGAGATGAACGGGGCCATCGTGGCGCTGGACCAGGAGAAGGCGTATGATAAAATCGCCCATGACTACCTCTGGAAGGTCATGACGGTAGTGGGCCTCCCGAACAGGTTCATCCAGACAGTCAAGGCGCTATACCGGGACACGATGACAGCAGTGGCAGTCAACGGAATCACCAGCAGCAAATGGCGAGTGTACAGAGGCGTGAGACAGGGGGACCCGCTCTCTTGCCTCCTCTTCAACCTAGCCATAGAACCCTTGGCAGCGATGATCAGAGCTTCTGGCATCGACGGCCTTAGGATCCCAGGTATAGAGAAGGCCCTCAAAGCGACGCTGTTTGCAGACGATACCACTTTGTACCTGAGCGAGAGTGACGATTTCAGGGTGATCCAGAAGACCCTTGACACCTGGTGCGCGGCAGCAAAGGCGAAGTTCAACATAGCAAAAACGATCATACTGCCGGTCGGCACGAATGGCTACAGGACTAGCATGGTCAGGGCGTACAAAGAGGATCTGGGGTGGAAGAACTACCCTAGAGGTGCCAGAATGGTGGACGAAGGAGAGTCGGTGAGAATACTCGGTGCCCACCTGGGCCATGGGCTAGACCAGCAAGCAGTCTGGAGGCCAGTCCTGGCTAAGCTCGGCGGAGTGCTGGACAGGTGGAAGAAAGGCAGAGCCACAGTGAAGGGCAAGGCCCTCGTCACGCAGCTAATGGCAGGAGGGGCTACGCAGTTCGCGGCAAATGTCCAGCGGATGCCGGCCAGTGTGGTGAAGGAAGCCAATGCGATGATCAGGGACTACATATGGGAAGACAGCAAGCATGTGCCCATATCCCTGCAGTGCCTCCAAGAACCGGTGGACCGTGGTGGACTGAACCTCCTAGATCTAGAGGCGAGGAACGATGCGATTGACATCATGTGGCTCAAGGACTACCTGAGCTATGGCCCGGACCGCCCACTGTGGGCGTACATAGCGGACGCAATCTTTGCGACCCATGTCACGAAAACAGCCTGCCCCGCCGAAACCGAACTGAGAATGAACCCTTTCGCGCAGCACTGGAAGCCCAAGCGTCAGGGACTCCAGGAGGACCTAAAAGCAATGCTTAAAGTGGCTGACAAGTACGGACTACGCATGGAAGGACTTGCCTTCGAACTCAACGTACTGAGAGCAGCACCAATGTGGGACAACGCCAAAACGGACAAGACTAAAGTCAGAAGCCTTGCAGCCAAGTCCAAGGCATCCAAGTGCCTAAAAAACAACCACAAAGCAATGTACGTGGGGGACTTCGAACGACTGGCAGCGCTCCTGGAGGAGCCTAGCCATCGCGGGACGCCCGAATGCACCTGCCAGGGGTGTGAGCGCCTGATATGCGTGGAGAGGTGCGCGAACCCCGACCGATGCGTGAGGAGAGCAGTGGAGTTCCTGGACCTCCTCCCGAGCAGATGGGACCCGAGACGCCAGGAGAGCCGGGGGCCGGCGGGTGGGGAGCAGTGCGAGGAGCTAGAAAGAGGGACCTACAAATTCGAGAGACTGCCAGCAGCGAGGGGCACCCTAGGCTCGGCCTTCAGAATCTTCACAACGGGGCCCCAAGGGAACGAAGAGGCAGTAGGCTCCTGGGAGGAGGACGGCGAGGCGGTGCGAAGCGTCGCGACGGACGGATCCTGCGAGCGCAACGGAGAAGAGAATGCGGTAGCCGGGGCAGGGGTGTACGCCCCAGCGCAAGACGGTGTACCTGCTCTCGAAATAGCAGCCAGGCTACCGTTGGGAATGGACCAGTCAAACCAAACTGGCGAGCTATACGCAATGATACTGGCGACCCAGGCAATAGATCCACGCACTAAGATTAGTGCAGAGTTGGACTCCAGGACTACCATTGAGGCAATGACAACGAGCCTCCAGCGGAACGAGGATAGAGGCTACATTGGGACCAAAAACGCGCCACTCCTGAGGAAGCTGGTGGAGCTGCTCAGGGAGAGGCGAACGGGCACGCAATTCAGCTGGGTCAAAGGGCACAGCGGGCATGAGGCGAACGAGCAGGCAGACAAACTAGCAAAACGTGGGGTCAGCAATGGAGAGCCAGACTGCATGTACCGCCAACACACAAGCAAATGGACACTTACGGGAGCGAAGCTCGAGTGCCTAACCCAAAGTTTGGCGTACCGCGCGATCAGAGAAAGCAAATCAGCGGTCCTCAAACCAAGAAGGGGCACGGAAAGGAACCTCAAGGAAGTAAAGCGCGGCCTCCAAGAAGCTTTCGGACCCATCCGGACGTCGAAGTCCATATGGAGAGATCTGAGGAAGCCGGTGGTAACAAGAGAGTGTGGACAATTCATATGGAGAGCCATCCACAATGGATACATGATCGGAGAACAGTGGCTGAGGCCGAGCATGTCCAGCCAGCTAAAGGAGAGGGCTGTCTGCAAAAGATGCGACCAGCTCGAAACGATGGAGCACATCCTGGTGGACTGCATGGCGCGGGGGCGAAGAGAGATAGAACACTTACTGGAGGCAGCGTGGGCCCGCTCAGGGGAGAAACATAGAACCTTCAGCCTGGGAGTGTGCCTCGGCGCAGCATCCCCAACATTCCTCAAAGACGGGAGGAGGAGGAAGCTGCTGGAGAACCTATGGACGACGCTATGCACGGAGTCGGTCCACCTGATCTGGAAATTGAGGTGTGAACGTGTGATCCAGAATGGCGGCCGAGAACACTCTGCCGAGGAAGTGGTAAACAGATGGCTCAGCACGATAGAGAGACGAAGACTACTCGATGGTATGGTGGCGAGAACTCCGAGAGGCAAAGGCACGATGTCGCCTAGTGAAACGGAGAAGATGTGGGAGAAGATAGTACCAACAGGCCGCAATCTGCGGGAAATCGCCGAAGTCGGGGTTTTAGCGGGTAGTGGGGTAAGGTGATGACCCTGAGTCCCGCACAACGTGCGTAAACGCATTTCCTCGCGTGGGAGGCGATCCCGCGAAGCGGGCGATCAGGGACGCTCTACGCTGTACGCCCTGGCCTGCCCGGCTAGACCAGTTGGGGGAAGGAATGACAAGCCTGCAGAGGATGATTATCACCCCCCCGACAAAACGTCCCACCAAAAAAAAAAAAAGAGCGACGCGTCCTGACACGATCACGTGATTGTGTCGCAACGCGGGTGTCCAGCTGCAGCATGATGACAACTCACAGGGTGAATGCCCAGGTACCTGGCACCAAGTACAGGTTCATGCTAATGGAATAAACGGTACTATAAAAAAACCATATGATACAACTGTAAGTATCTTAATACAACCCTTCTATTGGTCTGCGTGAACACTTAGTATACGCTAGGCAGCTTGCGCCCTAATGCCACCAAAGCGCTCAGTAGACCGCATGACACCTCAATACGGCATCGTACTCACCGGTTTCCTTGTCGACCTCCTTGTTTATGAAGTCACCAGCGGTATCGGCATTCTTGTCGCTCTGATGACGAACACGGACAGCATACATTCAGTCACGGGGACGAAGCGAGCGACGGTAGTACTCACGATGTTGATCCCAGCTTTCTTGCCGATAGCCTCGATGCCCTTATCGAGCCAGTCCTTCTTCTCGGTGCCGGACTGCTGGGGCTGCTGGCTCCGCTGGTTTCCCTCGTAGCCGCCAGCGACGCCAGAGCCCATGGCTCCCTGGCCGCCGCCCATGTCGTTCGACTGGGAGCTCTGCATCTCGTCGTAGGCGCCGCCTTGGCCTTGACCTTGGTTGAAGCCCTCGGAGTGGGTGCCTCCTCCGGGACCCTGGGTGAACTCGGAGTTGGTGCCGGTGGAAGAAGAGGTGTTGTCGAATGAGCCAGACATGTTGGGCGGATTCGAGTTGGTTGTAGAAGTCGTGAGTGGTAGATGAAGGTGAAGAGGTTTGTGGTGAAGGATGGCGGGACCGACGGAGGTGTATATATATGCCTGGCGTGTGACATCATGCTGGAGAGGAGGGCGTGTTTGGAAGGGCGATGACTGAAGCGGATGGGGTGACGGTGTCTCTCGCGCGGTGGCTACGATGACGTCGCTCCAATCCCACTCCCCACTGCACGCATCCGCGCCCTCTTGCCCTCACATCAGTCCGTGCCCATCTCAACTATCCCAACAATCTATAGCTGTTTCAGATAGCCTGAGTTTGCGCGTTACCCTGACGTGAACCCGGGACAAATAAGCACATAAGGGTGAGGAGAGACGAGGCTCCATGGGGAGTTACGACCACTACACCTGCCATTCGAGGCAATCACAGCGGCAACGCTTTGGCGCGCGCGTCCACGGCCCACTTGGCGGATGCAACCATCGACCATCGCGTACTCCCACAACGACATTTCGGATGTATCAGTACTCTCGGCCTCGCACGAATGAGCTGCTGTACTCTGTAAAAGGCAGAGCATGGCAGGCTATGAGAACTGCCAGACGGTGCGTTGAGCCTATGCACTCGCGTGGCTTCTAATCAATGTCGGTACGACCCCAGTTGAATATCACCCGGCATGTCAACGAAGAGCTATCATTACATTTCCACGTCCAATCCAGCTAAGTACTGATACAGAAGTGTTGGTATTATGTGCTGCCGCGCACCGTTTAGTGCACACCCGGAAGTCCGAAGCCTTAAGCCGTCAAGTCAGCGAAACACTTCATGGCTCAACGGTCCTCGAGGCAATACTCACCCTCCTTCTTCTCGAACTCCTTGTTCGCAAAGTCGCCTGCCTTGTCGGCGTTCTGCTGGCTCTGCACGACGGGTCAGTATTGATGGTCTAGGATGCGGTAGTACGGGGGAGGAGGCGTACGATGTTGACACCCTCGTGCTTCCCGGCGTCCTCGATGCCCTTGTCGAGCCAGTCGGCCTTCTCGCCGCCCTGCTGGCCGCCCTGGTTCATCTGAGCGTTGCCCTGGTTGTTGAAGTTGTCGTTGCTGTTCATGATGTGCGAAGATGAGTTCGGAGATGTGGTGCTGAGAGAATGAAGTGAAGGCAAGTGTTTGTCTGTTGTGCTCTACCCGGATTCTGCACGCCTTTTATACACCGCAGAGGCGTTGACATCATCGCGCCTGTTGGTGAGAAGGGAGGAGCTCGCTACGGCGCGCTGCGCGAGGAACCAACATCACGCAGGTGCGGTTGCCAGGCTCCTGGGAGTCGTGCAGCGTCTTTGTGGCGTCCATGACGTTGGCGCAGTGTTGCATCAGAATCGTGTTGGTGGCTCTCCTCGTCCGCTCGTCAAATGACCGTTGTTCTTGGCAGGAAGAGTGTAACAGTGTATCAAGCGATGATTACAGTGCACGACGCGGATGACCCTGCGACGCGTCAACATACAAGAAGGGATTAGCAGTAGTGTACATGTCGAGATGCGAGCAGAACGACGTATGGTGTGGACAAGATTCACCACTCCTCGATATCATCGTCAGACAACCACGCGCCCTTCGGCGCATCGTCCTCCTCCACCGCAGGCGTCTTCGGCTTGAACGGCCGCACCTCGCGCTCGACCTGTGCCGCATCCAACGTGACATCACCTTCCTCCGCCAGCTCGCCCGCGTTGACGCCATCGCGCGAAAATTCGAGCGTCGAGAAGAGGCGGTGAGAAGGGGGTGGCCTGGGGCATAATGAGCCGGCAGTGGCAAGCCGGTCTTGGGCGCGGAGGACGGTGCCTACGCCGAGGACGACGTCGCGCTGGGTCAATCCCGGGACTGCGAGTTCGCTGCCCTGCGGTGCACATGGCTGGTCAGTCTGTTGCTACAGCGGATCGCGTTTGAGGGAAGAGCGTACCTGTTGCAACCAGAGTTGAACATCGCGCACCCCGTCCTCGGTGTCGTTCTGCCTTCGCAGCGCCTCGAAGAACGCGGGCTTGTATGGTTTCTGGTTTCGCCGAGGGACAGGGCTCGGGAGAGCGTGCATCGTGCCCAGTACCACCATGTGGAATTGGTGCGGGTTTGCTTGATACCACTATCGCAAGTGAGGTGGACGTGAGCACGCTGCTGCCGACGTGAGGGGCACGATAACGGGGGACGCTGCTTACTGTCTCGCCGCCGCTTGCGTCGACCCAGCTCAGGGAGTCCATGAGGGCGTCGCATTCGTCGATCGTGTTGCAGTATTGCGTGTAATTTTGGTGGATGTAGAGCGAGAGGAGGGACGCGTCTATGGGGGTGTCGGCGTATAGAGACTATGACAGGTCAGCTGCGGATTGGAGAGGCGAGAGGTTCCGCATGTTGAGGTGCAGCCTACCTCGATATCAACTCGACTCGCTCGGCGATGGTGATGTTTGAGATGCGGAGGGAGGGGCGATGGGTCCTTCAAGCCAGCGTCGAATTCTTGATCTTTCCGGATGTCCTTCGCAGATGCAGACGACGAAGGCGGGTCTCCCTTTCCTAGCACGCATTCAGTGTCAACGCTACGCCTG
The DNA here is from genome assembly GCA_008973685.1 of Trametes sanguinea. Lineage (NCBI taxonomy): Eukaryota > Fungi > Basidiomycota > Agaricomycetes > Polyporales > Polyporaceae > Trametes > Trametes sanguinea. Next base: position 27,788 of record WAHA01000057.1, read on the forward strand.
GCACAAAAAACAGTAGTTAGTCCTACTCTTGTTGTACATGATCTTCCCCAGGAGATGGAACAGCGCCAAGCTCTGCTCGCGCCGCGTCACCGCTTCCAACATCACTCTCGCGGACGGCCCCTGTGCCTTCGCAGCGCGTTTCGACCCTTTCGTGGGCTTCACGGCGGAGTGGCTCCCTGCGGTGCATGCGAACTGGAGGGCCATGATGGCGCTCCGGATGTCGCCATTGGAGGACTCCACGATCACGTCGAGGACGTCTTTGGTGGGACGTGCACCGGAGTGGGTGGGTGAGGAGAAGTGGCGGTCGAGGAGGGTCTTGAGGGCGCTGCGCATGTAAGTGGAGGCTATGGGATTGAAGCTGGGGGGTGTGATAGAGATTTGCACTCGGCATTGGCGGACAATATAATGCATCCAGAATCGTACCTGATCTGAGTGACATACGGCGAGTGCAGCAAGCTAGGCGGGAGGACGTTGCGGACGTCCATCGCTTCCTTACCACGGGACTTCCACCGCGTGCCACCCTCATCTTCCGCACCTTCACCACGCAGACCGGCATCGCTGATGATGACGACAAGCGGTGCGACGCTGCCTTCGGAAGCCGCGACAAACGTCTCCAAGGCTGCATGGAAGGCAGCTTGGGTGGGTGGGTGGAGGATATTGGGCAGATCTTCGAGAAGGATAAGCTGTCTCTTCGATGGCGGCGTCCCAGAAACGGTAGATGACGAGGAGCTTGGAGGTGGCCGTGGGGAGGCTTGCGAAGAGGACCTCTGCGTGGATGGCTGTGAGGAGAATAAAGGACGACAGCTGGACGCTCTGGTCAAGAACGCCTGGAACTTCTCGGAGAGCCCTTCATACTCTACACCGGTCCAATTCCCCGATGTAGAGTCAGGATCGCGAGCAAAGCGCTCGTCCATGCTATTCCGCCATTCGAGAATCTCGCACCCGAGTGCCTTTGAGAGCACGCGGATGGTCGCCGTCTTTGCGGTTCCCGCAGGTCCTGTCAAGACTAGGATGCGCTGATGCCAAATCAGTAGGCAGATTGAGGGTCATGATATTAACGCACTCTGTACTTCTTCAGCTTGCCAGAGGGTCCGCCGTCGTAGGCCTCTATCAGCCATTGTTTGACGTCTTGGATTTTGCGCTTGTGTACTGCGAGTTCTTCCTGCAGGTCTGTGAGATATGTGGCATTCTTCGCCATGAGGATTGAGTTCGCACCTCCTTCATGGGTTCATACCTGTCCACCCACAGACTATCATCGTCATCCCCATGTAGCTCATCAAGTGGCACGAGTTGCTTCTGCTTTCCTTTCCCCTTCGTATCCTTAGGCTGGCTCACAGGTTGGCTCAGGGAGCCTAAGTCGAACGCGGGCGGCCTAGCAAACTAGACACTTGCAAATGTCACATCTTCACCCCCATTAACTCTAGTAAAGCAACATACAGACATCATGGGCTTGGTTTTCAGCTTCTTGGCTGGTGGACGATCGTCCGGAGACGAGTCGACTCGCGAGAAACTTGGTGCGCTTGCCTTGCGCATCGTTTGGGAGGCTTTCCGAGGGGCCATAGCTGATAGTGATTCTGATTCCCTCGCAGACTCCCTACAGATGGCCTCGGAGCGTAGCAGACAATTAGCCCAGAAGCTCGAGTAAGAGAGGAAAGTGGCCAAGCAGCCGTGACGCGTGCGCACGGGGGCTGGGAGAGAGTCACGCCTCACGTGGTCGTGTCTGTCACGCGGTCCAAGGATATGGGCGCCAAGGGAGTGGCTCTGCGTCGAGGACCGCTCGAGTAATTAACGCGAGGCGCAGAGAAGCGAGGCATGCTCCTTGCCGTCTTCGGCGCTGGACCCGCTTTCTGCTTCCTTCGGTCCACGCTCTACCAAACACCTCCATCCACCGTCCACCGTCCCCGTTCAACCTCAGCCGTTGCAACCCGTTTGACCTCTAGAGTCCGGACCGAGTCGTGTAGAGCAAGCATGACGACATCCGGGTACGGCGTTTGCCGACAGGGGCCTGAGTAATGCCTCTCCGACTCCTGCTAAATTCTGTACTCTTCGATCGGTAAGCAGCCGCAGTTCCCGTTCCCAACTACTACTCTCACCGTCTCTCAACCCATACTACAGAAAGCGTCATAGTAGTCTGAATCGATACGCCATGCCGCTTGCACCTCCTCTCAACTTTCACAAGTGGCTTGCCGAGAACAGCGCTCTTCTCAAGCCTCCCGTCAATAACTTCTGTCTCTACTCCGGAAAGGACTTTATCGTCATGGTCGTCGGAGGGCCCAATGAGCGCAACGACTACCATGTCAACGAGACAGAGGTGCACACCACCCCCATGTCCCCTCGACTAACGTCTGATCAAGCGCCTCGGCACTACAGGAGTGGTTCTACCAGCACAAGGGCGGCATGCTTCTCCGCGTCGTTGATGGCGATGAGTTCAAGGATATAAGGATCGAAGAGGGCGAGATGTTCCTCCTCCCAGGTGAGTATCGCTGATCATTAAGCTCGACATCGAGACAATTGAAGCAATGCAGCGAACACACCGCATAACCCGGTGCGATTTGCCGACACGATCGGGCTTGTGGTCGAGCGCGTACGACCCGATGAGTCCATCGGTACGAGGAAATCTCGTGCATCCTCGTATGTTGTTCTCATTGTGCTGCAAACTCAGACCGTCTACGCTGGTACTGCAAGTCCGGCGCACACGACAAACCCACGATTATCCGCGAGGATTCCTTCCACTGCGTCGATCTCGGCACGCAGCTCAAGCCAGTCATTCAGAATTGGATGAACGACGAATCCATCCGGAAGTGCCCGGAGTGCGGTACTGTGGCAGAAGCCAAGTAAACAAACAGTCTAACCATGAAGATGTAACATATCGTGTATGTATGGATAATTGGCTCCTCAGAGGCAGCGGCGCGCAAGAGCGATCATTGACCAAGACGGAAATAAGAGCTATAGACCGCCGTTTGACATCGCACGGGTCACCTGAACCAATGAGCGACTCGCATTGGGAGGTTGCCAACCGCGAGGTCCATGCTCTCGCAGTTGTCAGCCTCCAGGGGTCACAATCGTGCTTATGAGTGCGCGTTCTTGCATACGACTGGCCAGAACGCGTACTCCACGATCGGTCTGCCACACAGTCCTGATCACAACGCTGCGGTATGTACTGCAGAGGGAGGGTATGCTCGACCTTCGTCCACTCTTGCGTCCTACCCCCACGGCCTCACAAGCAGTGAACACCCCCCAAGTCCTTCAAGCCCACCCCCAACCCCCGGCAATCATGAAGAACTTCTTCAAAGCTCTGAAGAGCAAGGCAGCCGCCCTTCAAGTCCCTGCACTCAAGGCCGGGCGCGCTGCCAAGCTCACGGATGCCTCTGAGGATCTCGTGGTACGCGTGTTTCCTAGCCGGTCATAGTTGTACCCGCACTGACCTGGTACTGGCGCACTTCAGAAAATCGAGGCGGTCCAGCTCGTAGCTGAAGCTAGCAAGCACGCGCGTGCCGAAGAGAACGTCCATGTCAAGATGGTCTTCGATGAGGCTGGCGAGTTGGTATGTCTTGCGCTTCTGGGTCTATCTAGGCAACTATTCACTATGGCTCGGCATGTCCTCAGACTGCGTGCGATGTAGAGCATTTCCAGGTTCCCCTGGCCGACACCCAGGGACCTTCGACCGCGACCACGCTGGTCGAGAAGCTCGACACGCAGGACTCTCCCGCTCCTAAAACCCCCACGTTTTCCCAGGCGCTCCCCGTCGACGACTTCAAGCGCGCCGCCCTCGCACGCCTCTCCGCTACATCCTCCACCCCGGCCAACCCCTCTCCCGGTCTGAGCACGGCCGACTTCCGTGTCCTCCAGATCCTCGGACGGGGCAGCCAGGGCAAGGTGCTGCTTGTGCAGTACCACGGCGATGGCTACCTGTACGCGCTCAAGGTGGTGAAGAAGTCATCGCTCAAGCTCAGGGACTACCCGCTCGCGTTCTTGGAGCAGGACCTGATGAAGGAGCTCGCGGGCAACTTCTTCTGCGCGCAGATCAAGGCTAGCTTCGAAGACCACGAGCACTTCTACGTCCTCACCGTGAGTTTCGGTACCTCGGGCCGTCTCGGACATGGGGCTGACTGGGTGCTTGTTTAGGACTTTTACCCTGTCGGAGACTTGACGCGCGCATTGTACGGGTATGGCGAGGTCGATCTCGTCCAGAAGCGCTTGTACTGCGCACAGCTCGTACGTCTTCCATCCTCATCTCTGCCATATCCGTAATCTGACTGGCTCCCCATGTAGGTGCTCGCGCTGGACGAGCTTCACAAGCGGAGGATCATCCACCGCGACATCAAGCCAGGCAACATCCTCGTCACCCGCGACCACGAAGCCGTCCTCGCCGACCTCGGCTTCGCGCGCGCGTTCGGACGTACCTCTGATGAACAGGTGTGGAGACAGTTCGAGTACCTCGACAACCAGGTCCCCTCCGAGGATCCCTTTGACAAGGAGACTGGCGAGCCGCTGGATTACTCGCGGCGCTTGTTGGGCACGCTGCCCTATATGGCGCCGGAGGTCTACTGTCGCGTTGGGTACTCGTACGCGGCAGACATCTTCTCGCTCGGAGTGACCTTCTACGAGATGCTGCACGGCAAGGTACGCCTTGAGTCTGCAATTACCAGAGCGGGATCAGCTCACCAATTGTCTGTTGCAGCTCCCGTTCGGAATCACATACGAGAACCGCAACTTCCATGAAGTATGCAAACGAATTGTATGCCTCCCTTTGGAAGTGGACGAGAACATCGACGCGGACGCCCGCGATCTCCTCCATAGGGTGCGTACCCTGATCGACGTCCTCTAGTCTTTGTGTGACTTAGACACTCTCAGATGCTCCACAAGGACGATACGAAGAGAGCGACGTTGGAGAAGATCAAGGCCCACCCTTGGTTCGCTTCAATGTGCGTATACCGATTCTGAGGCCTGCGCAACACATACTAACTCGAATATAGTAACTTTGACGAACTCTCTCATCGTGAGAGACCCAGACCCCTCACGCCTATGAAAGGCCTTGAACCTGTAAGTCCCCACATTAGTCGTCGATAGTCCAAGAGCCATCGAAACTCACTATCGCCTTGCAGACCCGTGAGGCCAGAGGAGTTGCTTTTGGAACTCCCTACCTGGAAGGCGAAGCTCCCCACCCGTGGTTCCAATGGGTCTCTCCCCTGCTTCAGAACCGCAACCCCAAGGCACAGTCCTCGCGCAAGAAGAAGGCAGTCACACACCAGCGCTCTGTATCCGCACCATCCGCCCGATCGGCCCCCCGCGCATCCCCAGTACCTCCCATGCTCTCCGCATTCTTCGCATCCCCTGCCATCCCCGCATCCCCCGTGTCCCCCGCATTCCCCGCCCCGCCCTCGCGCAGCATCCGCGCCGCGCCCGCGCGCCCCGCGCCGCCCGCTGCGGCCTCCGCTCCAGCATCTTCGTTGCTATCCGCCGAACGTCTGAGCTTTGCGCCTCCTCAGGCTCGCCCGCCCCCGTCGAGCCTGTGCGCGCTTACGCGTCCTCACGGACTGGACGTCGCCCGACCTGTGCCCGTTGGTCGGGGCGTCCACTCCGTTCGAACGGATACCTCGCTCGTCGAAGATACCCGCCACGCTCTGGAGCTCGTTGCCGCCGCTGGTGACGCTGTCAATCGCACGCGTGCCACTGCTGCTGCTGCTACCCCGGCTGTCCACACGAATGCCTTGTACACTGTCAATCTGGATGCCCCTTCTCGGGATGTCACTCGCGTCACGGATGCCCTGCCCTCCTGGGAGGCTTTCAAGCGCACGACCGCTGCCGATCGTCTCGTGGTCAAGAACGAGAACGTCTACGCCGGCCCGTCCTTAAGGTCGACCAAGACGGATGCTACGGATGTCACCCGCGTTGGTGATGACCTGTCTACGCTGTCTTCGAAGCTTGCACCTCGTGCTCGGGAACGGTCTCCTTGGGCTTTCGCCTGAGGCGGGACTGGACCGCGTCCCTGGACCTGGACGCTGGACTTGCCGACCGACGGTTTTGAGACTTCCTGCCTGGTTCTTCATGACATGGCCAGCGCGGCGCGCACTGTCCCTCGAGTGCAAGCCGCGCGCAATGGTGCCATGGAGGGAGGAACAGCAATAAGGACGAACAGAATCACGCGATATGAACCGAATTCAACTCAATGGCCTCAAACGGAGAGCGCATCCGCTCATCCATACCGCCAAACTCACCTTCGCCGTAACGCCAAGGTCTCTCCACCCCAGACCGAGGATAGGCATACACCTACCACCTCCGCTCGCCATTGCTACACCTACCGCTGTCACGCTTTGCCTTGCTGCTCTGTGTAGAAGCCGTCTCGTTTTTGCTCTGTATCGCTGTGCCTCGCTCTGCTTCGCTCTCGGACTTTGTTGCGCTCTCGATCTAGTTGCTCTGCTTTCGTTGCTTCGGGCTTTCGGGGTTCTCTTTACTGCACATCTTGTTTTCTTTGAGCTATCTTGTCGCTCTCGGACTGTGCAAAATTCTGACAAAAGGTCAAAATCACTAAAGCAGAAAAACATTGGTGTTCTCCCATGTTACTGTACTGGCCTTGCTTTATGATACGCTTTGGTTGTTCTCCCTGCTTTCGTCGCTCTGTCTTACGATACACGAAGTCCCTGGTCTCCGCATCTGCACCAATTTACAGATTTGCACAATTGCAACCATCCTGCACGATTCGTGGGGTTTGCCAGGTTTAGATGAGTGAAGCTTGCTGCGGGCTCTCCCACTCACGTTCACTTTATCCGATCATCTTATGGATATCGCCACTGCTTCTGCTGCTTGCCACTGCCGCACCCGGCGACACTCTGACGGCCTGCGTGTGTGCACTTACGCTGCATCGCGCACATGCCGTTAGCTAGGGCGATGCCTGGGTTTCAGACCATGCTGTCTCTGGCTGTTGGGGCAGGTCTGCTGCATCTCATCAGACGCGTCGCGCGTATTGAGTGGCACTGGTGGGCGGTGGCGCCTTTCTCCACCAACACCCAACAGCACATCGTAAGCAGGAGGATTTGTATCATAGGACCGGATGTCCATGATGTCAGGCGAGCGAACAGTCTATCACATTTGATGCAGATGCTTTCATTGATACGACTCATTCTACTCAGGCTCGCAGCCTGCTGCCTGACAGCACCGTACACTGAGTTCTGGTGGGAAATCATCCACATATGATCGACGACAAGGGGATATTCCGCTCAAAATCAAGCGCTTGAGCGTTCGCATATGTGACCGCCCACGATTTCTGGCGGCGTTGCATGGCTTCCGCATGATGCAGCCAGGCGCTGTGCGCATCACCGCCCAAACTATCAGATACGGGGGAATGTGTGTGTACTGCACATGTTCGAGCACCGGTGGGGTTCCTGCAGCACGGCTCTCCGGTTTCCCAGACTCAGGTTCTTCCAACTGTTGGAACTCCTTCACAGCTTCCCCGACTCCCCCCTTCCTCGCGCGAGTCATGTCGGGGGCCCTCGACACTGGCTTCATCGAAGAATGGCAAGCAGGACATGATGGCGTGCAGTTCTATACTCGCACCTACCCCGCCGCCTCCCCTCGGGCTGTCTTGCTCCTCGTTCATGGCTTTGCAGAACATATCGGGCGCTACGAGTGGGCCCACGCGCGATGCGCTCATAATGGCATAACGGTCTTCGCCTTTGACCAGCGTGGCTTCGGTCGCACTGCCCTCGACTCTGCCCACAAGAGCAAGGGCAGTTCGTATGGCAAGACGGACTTGCATAGTCAGATGTGCGACATCGAGTGGTGGCTGAAGCACCTCCAAAATAAGTACCCGACCATGCCCATCTTCGCTGTGGGCCATTCGATGGTGAGCACACGAAATATACCGGTCTGCGCACTTGACTGACTGTCTTTGCAGGGTGGCGCGCTCGTCCTTGCTTTCGCCACTCGAAGTAGATCTCCGCCTGCCAAGGATTCGGTCGCGTTGCTGTCTGGCGTCATAGCGTCGAGTCCTCTCGTCTTGCAGCATGTCTCCACATCGAAACCTCTCCGGTTCTTGGTCGACCAGTTGAGCAGGATACTCCCAAACCTGCCCTTCGACGCGTCTTTGCCTAACCAAGTACGGTTCCTCCATACTCGATTTGCTTTGAGTTCGCAAGGCTAAACGACAGACGACAGTACCTCTCGCGCGACCCGGAGGTCATAGCTGCGCTCGAAGCAGACCCGTTAGTCACGCAGAAAGGCTCGCTCAAGTGTCTGAGCGACATGCTGAATGCTGTACGTGCCTGTGACCCTACGCACTACTGAGAAACCGCGCTGATGCACTGTATAGGGAGAAACACTATACAAGCACGACTATCGGAACTGGCCCAGTGATCTTCCGGTCGGTGGCCCGTTCACTGCGTACTCATGACATCTACTCCCCTGTCATTCGAATAAGGTAATCTTCTTCCATGGGGATGCCGACAAGGTAAGAGATCATCTGGCTGTGGAAGAATACGAGTTTGACACTAGCTATAGGTGACGTCCTACAAGGCTTCCCGAGAGTTGTTCGAGAATCTGCAAGCCAAGGACAAGAATTTTGAGACTATCAAGGTCATGAACACGTATCGTTGTTGTATATGCGGCTCCTCACACTTGTTGCAGGATGCGTTCCATGAGCTCGTGCACGAACCGAACGGTGTCAAGGAACGGTTCATGGACGACTGCATATCGTGGATTCTAGAACGCGCTGTGCAGAATGAGAGGCAATCAACGAACGGATTGAGGGAAGCCTGACTGAAGAATCAATGATCCTTAACACAAGACGCGACTTGGAACAGACCTGCAGTGCACAGTGTCGTGCCAGTGGCGACCATTGTACAGAATCAATAGCACATGAATGAGTACCTGAGAAAACGACAGCACGGCGTGCCAGTGGAATCACCGACATAAGTACAAAGCTCGAAAAAGAACGATAGCCCTGGAAGAGATTGAAGCTTGAGCGCCGAACTTTACGATGCTCAGGCACTACAGAAGAGTACATATCAGAACCTTCGCACATTGAGTGACGAGCGAGTGATTCACCCTAAGGTGGAGCCAGCCGCAGACTCTTGCGAGCATGACTACGATTGCGGTACAAAAGAGTTATGTAGAGTAGCAGATAGCTAAGGATGATGTACTGTCAGTAACTCACTGGAATGAAGGGCCTATCCATTCCGATGTGGATCGCTGGAGGATCAACACGTCCGTCGGCAGTCGAGGCTTCCGTTGTGTCGAAGGCGTGGAAAGTCGGCTGATCGCCAGTATGCATCATATGTTTGCGGCTGTTGAGACTGAAGAGCAGTCAGCGCTGCGCGGTCAACAGAATCAGCAGCTCGCGAGCTGTGCGGAGTGTCGTACGAGGTGAGAAGAGCATTCGCATACACTAGGATAGATCAGGATCTGCGCATATCGCCATGGTGTCGACGTAATGAACCCACCTTTGCCGAGCATGAAGTTGAAGCAGAGGACGTGACGTTCGAACCGTGTACGCTAATACATCGTTCCACGTGTATCAGTAACCAAGAACTAGAGGGAAACTAGACTGCATACCCAAGTTTGTGCCTTTACGTCAACGGTCAGTACAATTCAGCATGCCCGGAAGAGCAAGATGTACTTACTGAAGTTGGCTAGCGTCAAGATGGCCTGTCGTACATGAGTATCGTCTGCCTTGAGGTCGCCTGAGGGCGCAATCGGATGCGACTCACCCCGATACTGACGAGCAGATACCACCTGCTTACTGAGATTGTGGTCAACTCAGAGACTTTGAGATAGCACAGAATATGCGCACGCTGCCATAGGCGGAACGTGAAGGAACTGACGCATTTATACGGATATCAACGACCCATTCATATAGGAAACCAGTCCACAAATCTACCTGCCTGTCCAGAATGAGAGCTAGCAACGCCTACCGCACGGTCACAAGTCAATATAGAGCACATCTGCTGGAATATGGACTTGCGTTGAAAACGATCCCTGCCTATTGGCAAATCAGGAACACCACTGGTCAGAGGCGGCTATAGTGGCAATGTGCTCTGAGACGTACTGGGATGCTCCTGGAAAATGTCGAGGGTGTAAACGTCAGTGATGGTCGAGTTCACAAGCGTATCGGGGTACCATATGAGGGCAATGAGTTTCAATGGGTTCAAGACGTCGAGGGCAAGATAATTGTACGCCGCATGTATGACGATCGCCTGATGCGCGCTATCCAAGGCGCTGACAGATAATCGTCAAAATTGATTTCCTATGGCCAACATGTCGTCGATATCCTCACAGCAGTGCGAGAACCTGGTGGAAGTATCAGCACGGGCTGAGAAAGCTCTTGCAACGTATGACAGATACCAAGTAGGCTACGACCGTCCTTCTTCGCTCTCGCTGAGAGGTAGTACGTAGAGGTTTGGAGGCACGTTACGCCATAGAACCTACACGACGTTGATCAGAAGCTCACAAGGAGTGGTCAATGGCTGCAAGGCTTACATAGACGATATGCAGACCCCAACAAAGGTCACACCCAAGGTACCTCCGATGCTGATTCCTGAGAGTGGTGAGCTGGCCATGTCGGATGTTTTCGATGAGGCGAGATACAGGCTCGGGTCTCTTGACCTGATCAGCTTATATCCAACCGCTCCAAGTCCTTGGATCCCATGGAATATTCATAGATTTTCAAAGGACCGACATTGCCATCGTTGATGGGCGTGTTGGAAGTTTGGCGGTCCGTACAGAGCGAGGCATCGAGGCACCTATCAGATGCGCCGCGGTGACCGTTGGTGGCCGCGCTGGAGGTGATTCATTGCCACCCTCCAGCGGCATTGTTTCTGGGAGCCCATGGGGAGAGACGATACCGTTGTTCGCCGGATATCTGCGTGCAGATCGCGATGATGAGAACTCGTGACTGCGGGCGCATCATCCGCCACTGGGGAAAGAGCGGATGCGGCTTTGCAGTGACATACTGTACGGCCTTACCATGAAATAAGTGGTGGGAGTTGTACGCGAGACGTGACTCACCTATGCGCTTTGATGAGCTCAACGTGCCATTGGAAAGACTCGTCACTCAGCCAGCGGGGTATGGTTCCCATCAGGCCTGAAGCAGAGTTAATCCACGTGAGGTATCAGTGAGTGACGCCTTCGGACACAGTAGAAATACCTCAGATAATACCGCTGTCACCTTCTTCGATAGGGAGAGAGAGGTGCGGATGCAATCCTAGTGGCTTTCCAAGAATGCCAACGCGCCGAGTTATACGCGTCGATAAGGAAGACTTCTCATGTACCGGGAACAACCAACCCTGGGCCGTGCGGGATGCAAATATGCCTCATACCTGCGATGTAGAGTTGTGATGCATATGCTTGTGCGGACCTGAGCAAGGCGTGAAGGGAACTCGTTGCGATTGAATCGAGTCTACGTGAGTACCATTCCGTAGAATCACTGACATGGCGTGATTATGATAG
>WAHA01000058.1:0-45732 GCA_008973685.1 Trametes sanguinea
CCGTGTGTCTCTGTACGGGTCGTGGGGCCCGGGGCGATACGTCGCGCTCGACGTGAAGCGTCGCGGTTCGCTGTCCTCAAGGACTGCTGGCGACCTTATATATCGATGCGAGCCGAGGGCTACTATCTCGAGAAGCTCAACACAGAAGCCATCGTAGATCCCAACATTCAGGTCCCCACTGTCATCGCTCACGGGGATGTCAGGAATCAGGTTACGTTCACTGCGTTGTACGCGCGGCGTCTCGCGGTCGAGGCGAAGATGGCCACTCGGGCAGCCGCCACGAGGCTAAGCCTGAGACTTCCTCCGGGGCGACCAAGCTGTCCCAGAGTCATGCTGCGACGGTGGCCCTTGAGACAAATGTGAAGTCCGACGGCGAGCAAGATCAGGCCCGTCGACACGGAGGACTCAGATGACGATAGCGATGAGATTGCGGCAACCCATCGCGTCTTGACACACTATCGCATTGTGGTGCAAGGACGTCTGCCTGCCTTCATGGAAGTGCCGTCTTCGTGGCAGCTAGTGCGTAACATCATGGACTGCATCTTGAGTGGGTGATATCTTCTGCCCCCGTGCACTCACAATGCTAATGCTCCAGAAACCGTAGCTCACGCATTGGCCTACACCAGGCTGCGCCTGCTTCACCGAGACGTCAGCGGGGGGAACGTGATCATCCGGCCATCCCTCTCCTCAACAGTGGACGCACATGGCAACAGGACTGTGGTTTGGACCGGTGTCCTGACCGACTGGGAATTGGCCAAAGAGGTCCCGGCATCTGATGCGACGGAGAAGCCCAAACAAGTAGCTTGGCAGCCCGAGAGAACGGTCAGTGGTAATGCTGCTATCGTCTCCTCATGTCGACTCACCGTCGCACAGGGCACGTGGCAATTTATGTCGGTCGCGTACATCAAGCATCAACCGTATCAGCCGGTGTCTGTCGCGGATGAGCTCGAATCCTTCTTCCACGTCCTCCTTTTCTACGCGATCCGACTCTTGCCCCACAATGTTGTGAACACTCGTTGGTTTGTCGCTGATTACTTCGATAGCTGCGGTTTCTACGACGGCGACAACCGGAGTTCCAGCAGTGCGAAGTGGACCTCCATGCACACGGGCGCGATCGACCTGCCCAATATTGGCCCTCTCATCTTCAGCGTTGACAAAGCGCTGAAGAGGGAACATCGTGCGTTCAACAGCCTGATCGCGATATTGCTCAGTTTCTTCAAGGCCCGATACGCTGTCCTGCGATGGGAGGAAAATAGCACAAAGCGACGCCCGTCTCCCCCTCCTTCGCCGACCATCGTCGAAAAGGCCTCATATCCGGCTCGCACCATCCCGACATACGACCTTGGCCTCGCAGAGAACGACGATCTTGATGTCACGGTCACGGCTGCGCTCGGACCTTCACCGACCGAGCAAAGGATGGCGAAGACGTTGGACAGCCACGCCCGCACCCTGCGGGTTTTCGGCGAGGCGCTCGCGTCTAAGACGGCTACTGACTGGCCCGTCAACGACACGGTAGAAGACAGACTCGCGAGAGACTACGACCCCAGGGCGCTCATCATCGCGCTGAACAACATGTTTGCGACCGCGGCTCCTACGGATACCATGAGCTCGCAACGGGCCGATGGTCCTCCTGCAAGGAAGAAGCAGAGGACGGAGGCGTCGGAGTCATCAGGGCAACCCTCAATCGCCCAGGCAAGAAACGTGCATACCAGCGGTGCCTCCACGTCAGAATCCTTCGGAACGGGCTCTCGGATTGGAAGCACAAAGAGCAAAGGCCACGGCAATGGCAGAGGCAAAGGCAAGGCCCGCGCCCGCGATTAGGCAATGCACCCTCGCGTCCGTCCAATGTAGTGGAGCCGGTCGCAGAATCGATGTACATCTCCTCTTCTCCTTGGCTCTTTTTCTCGAACCTTATCGTACAACCGCTCGATCACGCCCCTGCAACCTGGTTCCGCAACATGTCATTTGCGTTTGAATCGTATGTACGTAATTCACATGGAACAGCAGGCTGTTGCAATCCCGAAGAGCAGAGGTAACCGCGATCGCAAGGGCGAAGGCAACGCCTTGTGCCCGCAGGTACGCGGTGCTCCTTCGTGCATCTTGTTGACTGTTGCGGAAATGGACCCAGCGATGTTATATCATCCTTGCTTCCCTTCTCTGTTTGAATCGACATTGTGCAGCGTCCCCTGCGCCAGATGTCGGCCACGAGCGCAGCCGGTCTGTTTCGGTTTTCGAGGGCTGACTGGCGGTGATGACGGCATTGGGGATGGCCGCGGAGACTGGAGGTTGCTGATCGCAGCGATGCGCTGTCCGCCCACGAAGGCCGGGCGGAGCGCGTTGATGCGGGCGGTATTTGCGGACGCGACGAGGTCATGGTGCGTGTGGTGTGGACGGTGAGCGCGGGGGAGCCGGGGTTTGTCGTTCGAACCGGGGCGAGCACCGAGCGGCGTCGTCGAGGCAATATGCGCTGAGTGGGTTTAAGAGGATGGACAGGCGGCCGTGGTTTTTTTGGCGCGCAGTGGGGTAGCGTAGTCTGCGGCTACGATGACGGGGAAAAGAGAGCGCAGGCTGCCAGTGGGTCACACGGCACGGCACCTTCGAGGGGAACACGTATATGTAGCGAGCTGTGCTCCAAGTTACCTACTCAGCGCACTCGTATAATAGAATCTGCGCGTTTCAGCCTTTCTGTTCGCATCTGAGGTGTAGTCCACGAGCTTTCCACAGATATCCGAATCCAACGCCAATGCCGAGGCCTCCCTCCCTGGGCGGATGCGCGCGTTGCGTGTCGTCCGGGCAGATACCCCTGCGGTAACCCTGCAATATGTGCAATTGGACGTGGTGTGGATGTGCTTCCGGTCTTGTGCATTGACTACGGCCACATGTAGCGCAATCCTAGCGGTAGGTCATCCGCAGTGTATGGCGTAGGAAGTGGAGAGCAGGGTGTGGATTTGTACGCGATGACGTCCGCTATGGGTAGCGAACACTAGGCTTGCTATTTTGCCAAGTCTTTGAGACAGGAGGGCTGATTGGATTTCAGTAGAGGAGGAGGGTGCAAGCGTCTTAGAAATAGCGCAGTCGACGAGGAGTGTACAATGTCATCCAGGCTCTGGCAGCCCTTCACGAGCTCAGGGCTTGCAGTGTCCGCGTGTACAGACTAGACCACGCAGCTCGACTTAGCATATCCAAGATGTGCATACTTCGATGTAGTTTGCGTGGCGCCGAGCGGAGAGAATATGTGGCTTCAAGTTTCCGTGTTTGGTCCGACTCATCGAGGGCGCTCGGGTTAATCTGCCATAGACGTCAGTTCAGAGAGAGAGAGAGAGAGAGAGAGAGAGAGAGAGAGAGAGAGAGAGATGACATTTCGGCCGGGCGCAAGCGCCGACCACGAGTCGCTACGTAGAGGACACGGGGGACCGGCACACAGTTGGTCCCAGGCACTACAGTCTAACAAGTAAACTAGTACTACATATAGTCGGTAACTTTAATCTCAAAGTACTACCGGATGATTACCAGAGGCCTGCAGTACGGGGGCCTGCCAGTCATAGACGGAGGTCCGTACAACCCACGGGGCTGCACGGGACGCTACGCCCACGCTGGCATGCATGCAGGGCGCCCGCGCCATCCTGTAGGCACTCGCCGTTCAGGAGAGATAGCGCTGGGGAAGCGCAATGTATTGCTCCTCCGTGGTGAGGAGGAGGGGGGGGGGGGGGGGGGATGGTCTGAGCAGAGCTCGAAGACGTCGGCAACGTAGTCAGCAACCAATGGGAGGACAGTTGTGGGTTCCGCCGACAAGAGCACCTCGAGTGCTGCCACCGGGGCCAGTCGGGCGAGACGTTTGCTTGGTCGGAGGAGAGTGCTAGCTAGCCGTGAGGGATTGATTTGGAGGTGTTATGGTTTCGCAATCTCGGGGATCAGCGTCGCTGGGGCGGGTCGATTTCGAGCCATTCGATTATCGTGAAAGCCGCGCTAGATGGTGTAGGGAGCCGAGAAGTTGAACAGCGTCAGTACCAGTAGACTGTCAACGAGAACTCAATAGACATACCCATTTGTCGTACATTGCTCTTAGCACGTCTACTGCAAGTCATATGCGAGGCCGAGTCTGCAAGCGATAGTGCGGTACGTGAGAACGGTTCTGCCGGTGAACAGGCACTCATACTACATGTGGATTGATATCAACACCGTCACTGCCCGGAACGTATACACATGGCAGAACGCGCACTCGCATCATCGTTCGCCGTATTAGTATGCGTTCCCACGTCTGCCCATTAATTTATCCTAGTAGTCGTAGAGTCGAAGGATGAGCATCGAGTAGGGCGTGACCGATTCGGCGAAAGCACAAACAAGCGCCGATCAGGGTGAAGAGCCTGATTTGGTAAACGAACCAGAGTCTTGTGGTTCGCAGACGCCCACGCTTTGACTCTCCCCATCATCAGCCACGCCAGACCACGGCCGTGCTCCATCGACCATTGTTCACCGCCACCTCAGAAAGCACCTTTGTTCCTTTGAGCTGACATTGAAACGACGTTTCTTGCTCATCAATCCTGTAATCGGAGATTGAAAAGGGCACTATCCAGCCGAGCTTGCGGGTGAAGCATACCCGAGCAGCGACACGCGTCGTTCTTTAGCCACACTCCCCTCGGCCACATCTTAGCTACAAGCCATTTGCGCGCTCAAATAGGCCGCGACTCTTGACCCAGGTATGCAACTCTCTCTCCTTCCTCCACCACCATGGCTGGCAATGCTGACAGCGGGCCCTTCCTTCGTTCAGCCGAACCGTTCACATACAGCGCACCGGCGGGACCCACTCAAACCAGCCCCCATAAACTCAATAAAATCTCCAACTCTGACGCGCGGAAGCACGGCGACAAGCTCAAGGACACCGTAGCTCTCGATAGACCGCTGCTAGGCGCCTCCAGCATGGGCCACACTATCCTCATCGACTTCGAGACCTTCGAGAACGACATACTCGGGGTCAAACCAAGCCTGACCGCTGATCAGGCGTTGCCAGAAGAACTCGTCGACCACGCTCGTCTGGTGTTCGACAAGCTCTTCAGTCACGGCGCTTCGCCTCTGGAGATCAAAATCGCAGAGGAATTTGTACGCCGTTCTTTCCCCTGCTACCTGCTCTATCGCTGACTTGCGCACAGATCAAGGTGATCAACGCGGAGACTGATGGCAGTCCGTTGAGCAGGCACAAGGCGGCGTTCACAGGTAACCACACCTCCACCGACGGAACGCCGAGCAAGGTCGACGCCGGCCTCTATTCGAACGAGCAGTTGCCCGTCACTATGAAGCCTAGCACTGGCAAGCTCACTAGTGGGAAGCCGGATTGGAACAACATTCGGCTCTTCATTGAGTTCAAGAGGAAGAACACAAGTCTCGATCCGTTCGATGACTACGAGCCCGACGATCCTGAGGCTAGCGCACAGACCCGGCAGGCGGTACGCGAACAGATCATCAACTACGCGTTGGATATCCGCAACCGCCAGCACCGTACCTGCATCTACGCGCTGTTGATCATCGGTCCGGAGTTTCGTCTGATGCGGTTCGATCAGTCCGGGATCATCGTCACGAAGAAGAAGAACTACGCGGAGGATCCGAGTGCTCTCCTTTCGTTTCTCGCGTGGTTCGACAAGGTTTCCCCCGAGCAACAGGGTTACGATCAGACGGCGACGTTGCTGAAGGAGGGCTCGAGGGCGTACAAGCTCATGGATGAGTTCGCTCAGGGCCAGGCTTCGGACATGGAGCATGCAGAGGGCTCGCGAGTACCGGCGACGTACACGCCTCCTCAACCCGAGGTTCAGGCCGCAATAGGAGTGGAACCTGTCAGGTCGCCGTACAACACTCGGCAGAAGACCAAGGCTGCGCTAGCGGCTCTCTCTAACGATGACGAATCGTACCTCGACGAGGTCGAGCTGGACGATGAGGACCCTCGAGTGTTCAAATACGTTCGCGAGAAGTTTGGCGAGTCCTTGGAGGAAGGGTGGCCGCGGTACAAGCTCGAGGTGGGAGAGGAGAAGCGGATGTTCCTCGTCGGCAAGCCTATCTGGACGGTGTCGTGGCTGTTCGGGCGCGGGACTCGGGGATACATCGCGCTCGACGTCAAGAAGCGCCGGTTCGTATTCTTGAAGGACTGCTGGAGGCCTTTCTACGTGGGCATCAAGTCCGAAGGCGCGTACCTCGAAATCCTGAACCCTGGGGGGACAAACGCGACAGATGTACATGTCCCGACTCTGGTAACGCATGGAGACGTTGCTGGGCAGATCACGATGACTGCGCAGTACGCCAACTATCGGGCTGCGCAGGCGAAACGACAAAAGAAGCGTCGGCGGGAGGATGATGAGCTTCCTCAGCCCTCTGCAAGCGGTGGAGCGAAGGAAGGCCACATAACTCCCTCTGTCTCTGCGCCGGCTGCGATGAATGTCGGGAATGCGGACGGACCAAGCTCTGAGAACGATGGCGAAGCCGTCTACCGCCACTTCACCCACTACCGGATCGTCACCAAGGACGTGTGCCTCCCTTTCACGGAGATCACATCGTCCAAACAGCTCGTGGTGCTACTTTTCGACTGTGTTACGGGTACGTGGACTCCTTCATCGCGTCGTCTCGTGAGTAACTGACGATAGTTCACTTGCCAGCCCATTCGTTTGCCTATACCGACCACCGCCTGCTACACAGAGACGTCAGCGCGGGGAATGTCATCATACGGCCCTCGCTGTCTTCTGAAATGTCGAGCGATGACACGAGAGAAGTGATGTGGGAAGGAGTGTTGACCGACTGGGAATTGGCGAAGGAGATTCCTGTGCGCGATCCGTCAAAGTCAGAGACACCGAAGGAGGTGCCCAGGCAGCCGGAACGGACGGTGAGTCTTGCTGATGCGCATTGACGTGTTTTTGACTGACTGTGTCCTAGGGGACGTGGCAGTTCATGTCGGTAGCCTACGTGGAGAATCATCCCAATTGGCCAGTGACAGTCGCGGACGAGCTCGAGTCATTCTTTCACGTTCTCCTTTTCTACGCTGTGGGCCTTTTTCGCCATAACATCAGCAACGTCTCCTTCTTTGTCGCGGATTACTTCGACAAGTTCACCGTCAGTGGGGACGTCAAGCGACGCTGCAGCATCGCGAAGAAGATGGCCATGAACGAAGGGATTATCAAGGTGTCCCGATGGAATCCGTTACAATTCAAGTTCCCCGATGGCCAGGTCCATACCGACCTTAATGACCTACTCAACAACTTGCTGCAGTACTTCAAGGCACGGTACGAGGTTCTCGCCTGGGAATCACGAAAGTCTCAGGTCACGCCCCGCCCTTCCGATGCGCCAGCTTCCCCGGCTCCCTCTCAACCATCCTTCGGCATGAAACGTCTCCAACAGTTTGGGAAATATAGACAAGTAGATGTGGGCACAGCACAGCAAGCTGAAGGTGAACCCTCTGACGAAACCAAGGCCTGCGCAAAACAACTCGACGGTCACTCTGTTTTCATTGCCAACCTTGTGAAGGCAGTCGATCCCGGTCGGGAAGCGACTGATCGTGCGCCTGTATGGCCAGAGATGGATGTGGTGCCAGAGAGGCGGTACAATCCCTACGACCCAAGAGTTCTCGCGTCCATGGCCAACAAGATGTATACGCCATCCGCAGGGGCGACCACAACCACGGATCCGGACGGCGCCCCTGCGCGGAAGAAGCATCGCACCGGCGACGTCTCCGAACCGACTCAAGTCTCCATTCCCCCTCAGCCAACGAGGGCAGGTACGGTTAGCGGGTCTCTGGGAATGTCGCTGGGAGATCCTTGAGTAGAAGGGAAAGGCAGGCCCGGTTCGTGCTTCAGATTGTACCATCAGTCGTACAACACTCTCGTAGACCCTTGGACGTTACTTGCGCTATCGCTTCTCTCCTCTGTTTTCTTGATGCAAAACTCCGCAATGTAACCAGTCCGGTGCCACCTTCCACGTACACCATACAGGCTCTCGCATGCCTATGACAAGCCTTCGCAATCTGCATTGACATTTGAGCCCTCTTATTCAACGCGAGAACTCCACGACCCCCTGTGGCGAGGCTATGAGCGGTGCGGAGTTCGTGGGGTCAGCGTGGTCTGGCTGGAGACAGCGAGGAGGTGAGAGGTCGGTGGACAAGGGAGGCTGAACGCGTTCGCAGTGACGGAACTGTTCGATTTCGATGAATCAATGCATATACATGTACGACACTACCGAATATGAGTATAATGCACAGAGCGACGACTCTTGGCTGTTCCGGGGCGTCCCAGCACCACGGCGGGGCAGCGAAGGCATCTCCTCATTGGTCCTTACGAAATGTCACCTTGATATCATGCTCCGGCGAGTCCGTCAGAAGTATGACAGAGTGTTCGAGGATCCCTAGCATCCCCTCGTAAGTGAAGTCCGCGGCCTCCCGCTGCTTGCTTTTTCGCGATTTCTTCGGAGCTGGCGAGGGCGACGCAGCCTGCAGTCTGCTGCTGATTCGTTGTTGAATGTCGCTCTCCAGCTGAGCGTGAACGCTGTGCATGTATTTCTGGAAGATCAGCTGCATCGGCCCGGAGGTGAAACGTTCGACCAAGGGAAGGGCCCATATGTTCAACGTGTAGCTGTTTGCTCTGGAGTCGTAGATCGTCCGCAGGGACATCCCTCCGAATGCTTTACAGAAAGCTTCCTTGATGCCTTCCCGTTCCTCCGCTGACCCAACGTGGACGATGACAAGTCTCCGGAGAACAGCGTAGAGTAGCACCCAGAGAAAAGACTCCACGTCGTCCTGTACGGTGGTCGTGACAGACTGCTGACCAGACATCAGCGCCGCGAGGAGGCGACGCGACATGAACTGCAGCGTTCCCTGTAGAATCTACTATCAGTCACAGCTCTCACCATGCTCCGAGTCGGAAATGGCCTACAGATATGCCAGCGCCACGCTGCGTCGCGACAAAGGTGGTGTGTGTCCGCTGCATCGGTTCCTGCAGGTGATATCGCAGAGGGCCGTACGCGGTTGGGGCCTCCACGGTCTCCTGCCCGCTCTGCGTGATCGGCGCTTCCATGCGAGCGTACTCGAGGTCGGTCAAAAACCCTGCCGAGCCCTGCCTCTCAGGGTCAAGCGCTAGGAGCACATTCCCCGCGCTGACATCACGATGCAAGATTTTCTGCTCAGACAGGAAACGGTGCGCTGCATTGGGACTAGAGGTCAGCTCGCAAACAGCTTATGGGGATCACGTATACGCACCCTTCAATGCCCCAATCAAGCCTTCGAGCAGCTCTCTGTCAGTCTCGTACTCCCACACCGGCTTCCCAACCGATCTCGTACTCCCACACCGGCTTCCCAACCGATTCGATCAAAAGCCGATGCAACACCTTCGTCCTCTCTCCATGAGAGACTGGCACGCCACGAAGAGAATGGACCGTGATGGCTTCCTGGTTGTCGTCGTCAGACGGAAAGACTGCATCACCGCCGGCAATGAACTTGGCCAGTCCTGGATGGCTCCCTTTGATGTTCTGGTAGACGAACGACTCGGGGTCGCGATCGCTAGAACGCCAGGTAGACTTCAGGATCATGGCATCTCCCACGAGTTCGTTATGCTCGTTGATCTCGCGAACAGGCCAGACGGCCGTCGCACGACCGAAAAGGGATAGCGACGACCATATCGCAGGGCCGGTAGTGCACCATCGGCGTCGGTCCGACCCGACTGCACCCACGATCCAGGCAGGACGACTCGATGGAGATGAGACAGAAGATGGTGCAAGTGATACTGACGGGTCACGTCCAAGCTCCGCATCACTGAGAATTCGAGTGAGGCTGCGGATGACGCGAATGAACGTGCCAGAGTTGCCAAACATGTTGTAGATCGGAGACACCTGAGCGCCCCCGCGGTCGAAGATGGAGACGCAGAAGTCACAACCAAAGATCATGATACTGACAGAAAAGACAGAGAACGGTCTGGCGGAGAGATGGAGGCGAGCGTAATGGGCGACCTGAGTCAGGATCCGAGACACCTCTCGCTTTTCGACATCGACCTCAGGGCGCTGTTGACTGGAAGCCTTGACTTCGATGAAGCCAGCACGATCCGACCATAATCTCGACGAACGGAGAGAAGGGTCCTCGAGCAGGCTGAAGTCGGGTATGAAGCGGGGATATCCAAGCGTATGCTCCTCGTCCGGAATCAACACCTCCGTTTGGTTACGAAAACAACGCTTGGGCCTACTCCCAGGCGCCTCGTCAGGGCCAGTGGGAATGCTGCTGATGGCATCGAATATCGCCTCCTGGCAGAGAGACAGCATCGTGAGCTGTGCAATGCTGTCTGGATACATCTCTTGCTCACCAAGGGCTCATACATGTTTCGTTCTCGCCTCGACTTCTTGACATTAGGTGCCGCTTGAGCAGTTTCCGAGTCCGAAAGTTCATCGTCGTAGTCATGTTGTTGTTCTTCGGCCTCGCTCTCTAGCTGCGCGACGGTCATACGATCCGCTCGCCTTGCCATGATTTGGAGCGCTTTGACCTGGCCATATACTGCACCTCCTTCCTCGAGTTTCTGTTGGCAAAGTCGCACGATGTCCGAGCTCACGCTGTCGATCTTCAATCGCTGGAGCACAGTGTCATCGTTCAATTGGACCTTGTCCGCCAGTTCAGCTTGAACTGTGAAGTGGCACGCTGAAGCGCCGTAACAGCCGTTCCTAGAAGCGGACAGATTCTCATACATGTCGGTGGTAGCGCGACGTGACTGGAGATCTGCTGTACTTTCTGCACTGAGGCTAGAAGCGAGAAGGAGGGCGCACGAATGTGAACTAGGAGCGGTGCGAGGCGGGGTAACGGGGCTCTCTGAAGGAAAAGTGGTCCCAGAGTCACTAAAGGTATTAGAATCAGACGTGTTGGTTATGAGAGGATGACAAGTTCGTAGCTCACCGACGTTCGTTAGCGAGTGTGCGTTTCACGAAGGCCACGTACCGGAAGTGCAGGCTGTATCGCGCAGACTCAGAGACAAAAGGACAACCAAGAGCAGCTCCGGTACAACCCTCGCACGCCAGAACGCTCGCAGAGAACGTGTTGAACCGGAAATGGGGCCCGCCAACGAACAAACGGCTGTGCTGGCCGCAATGCCGCATGTCGGAGACGAGCCGATGTGGCTGTGTTGTACCCACCCAAAAGAGCAGGCCTCGTCGTTCGCTCAGAGCGCCGACCGCCGCGCTGCAGAGGACCCTCCCGGTCGCTCTTGCCGCTGGCTGCGTGGTTCGCCACCTGAACAGCCA
Organism: Trametes sanguinea; assembly: GCA_008973685.1. Lineage (NCBI taxonomy): Eukaryota > Fungi > Basidiomycota > Agaricomycetes > Polyporales > Polyporaceae > Trametes > Trametes sanguinea. Next base: position 11,242 of record WAHA01000058.1, read on the forward strand.
TGGATCGTCTGACCGCCACCCATGCACGCAGTACACGCGGGATATCAAACGCGGGATGAACAGAAAAATCACAGGGACAATGATCCCGGTGTGTCCGATACTGCTGCCAGGCCGTGCCCGTCGCGCTGCTTCCGCGCCCGTCGCCCTCCATTGAAGCCGGTGAAGTTTGAACACGGCGGCGATAGGCTGCATTCCCCTGACATGACAGGCGGGTGCGTGCAAGAGCGGCATGCTGCCTAACAGTATCCACTTCGTGCATCGACAGCCGCACCGACTCGCCGCTGCCGGGTAGTCCGACTGTACACGCACCCCGCCCGGCTCACAGACTCACGTCCGCGTCCGTGTCCGTCGTGTCCCGGGCTGGGCTGGGCCGGTGCTGTGTGATGCGTGATGCGTGTAGTACTTCCTACTGGCCGGCGTACTCGTATAAACACGTGCGCGCGGGGGTCCTGCGAGCGCGGAGGAGGAGGAGGAGGTGTGGGAGAGCGTGGAGTAAGAGAGGAGGAGGAGGAGAAGGGGAGGTTCAGGTTGAGATGTTCGCTGCAGGTCGCCTCGGCCGAGGGGGAGATATTGCAATCGGTAGCAGAGAGAGACAGTGGAAGGTTGAGGAGTCGGAGATCGCGGAAGACGGCGATGGGGATTGTCCCGGGCCCGTTCGGGTCCGTCTCGGCTTTGTATAGGTGTTTGTTGGGAGGATGCGCGAGTGGGAGGGGTGAAGAACTGAGCGACGCGAGTGAATATGGGAGAGGGGAGGGAGGAAGGGCGAGAATCGAGAGAGGCGAGTGTGAGGCGTGGCTCGAGTGCGCGACGTCCAAGGTCTCGGTACCGGGAGAGCTGCCAGCGCGTGCGAGAGGAGCGCGAGCGTCGCGCTCCTTGGGCTTGAACCCGCCGTCGTCGTGGTTCTGATGATCGTCGGTACCGACCTACGATGTGAGCCCACTACCACGGACTCGAGGGTCCTCGGCCGACGCGCCTGGCTGGCAGATGAAGCTGAGAGCTCGGGGAGGCCCGGGGAGTGAGGCGGAGGGACGGGATGGGATGGGATGGGGCTGTGTCCCCGGGCTGCGTGCGTGCGTGCGTGCGGGCGGGCGGGCGTGTGAGACGCTGGGGTGTTGAGCGTGAAGTGAGGCGCGAGGCGTGGGGACGTTTGGTAGCCTCGTGTCGCGCTGCGTCGCGCGCGTCGTTGACGTTCAGTACGTACTACGTCTGTACTATGTACATATGTAGATCATCGTGATCCGGGATTTTCAGATGGCGTCGGCGATGTCGGGGACTTGTCCGAGTCGGCCCGCTGTCAAATTCTGCGATCCTCACTCGCTCGCTCGAGCCTCACTTTGACACCGCTGATGCCAGGCATCTAAATAGGCTTTTAGGCTTTTAGAGTTCAAGGGGTGCACAGCAGCGGCAGAGCGGGGATGTGTGATGACATTGCGGTGCGTGCGTGCGTGCGGGCGTGCGTATGTGAGTAAACAGATGCGAGTACACTAGTAGGGAGACTATATGTAGGTAGTACGTAGGGCGTATGTATCATAGCTAGCAGATCCGGGACCGTTATGTGCGACGACGAGAAAGCATGGTGACGCGTGAGAGCAGCGGGGAGGGGGGTTGCGATGCTTTTGATGGGAGCAGGGGGGGGGGGGGGGACGGGCGGCGGGCGGCTTAGAAGCCCATGCCGCCCATGCCGCCCATTCCGCCCATGCCGCCCGCGCCGGCGGGGGGCTGCTTCTCCTCGGCCTCGACGATGCACGCCTCGCTGGTGGTGAGCAGAGACGCGACACCGGCGGCGTCGACGAGCGCGGTGCGGACGACCTTGAGGGGGTCGACGATGCCGGCCTGGATCATGTCGACGTACTCGCCCTTGCTGGCGTCGTAGCCCCACGCGAACTTGTCCGGGGCGGCGTACGAGCTGAGGAGGGTGCCGACGATGACGGACGCCTCCTCGCCCGCGTTCTTGAGGATGGTGCGCGAGGGCTGGGTGAGCGCGCGCTTGATGATGGACACGCCGAGGTCCTGGTCAAAGTTCGCGGTCGGGATCGGCTTGGCGTCGGGGGAGGTGGCGGGCTGCGCGGCCGCCTGGCCTGCCTGAGAGGTCGACGTGAGCGCGAGGGACGCCTTGAGGAGGGCGACACCACCGCCGGGGAGGATGCCCTCCTCGACGGCGGCGCGGGTGGCGTTGAGGGCGTCGTCGTAGCGGTCCTTCTTCTCGCCGACCTCGACCTCGGAGGAGCCGCCGACCTTGATGACGGCGACGCCGCCGGAGAGCTTGGCGAGGCGCTCCTGAAGCTTGGTGCGGTCGTAGTCGGAGGTGGTGCGGTCCTCGATGAGGGCGCGGATCTGCTCGCAGCGGGCCTGGATGGCGTCCTTTGAGCCTGCGCCGTTGAGGACGATGGTGTCCTCCTTGGTGATGGTGATGGAGCCGGTGGAGCCGAGCATGTCAGCGGTGACCTGCTCGAGCTTGATGTCGAGCTCGTCGGTGAAGACGGTGCCGCCGGTGAGGATGGCGAGGTCGCCGAGGATGGACTTGCGGTTGTCGCCGAAGCCGGGGGCCTTGACGGCGCAGACCTGGAGCTGTCCGCGGAGCTTGTTGACGATGCAGGCGGCGAGGGCCTCGCCGTCGATGTCCTCTGCGATGATCACGAGCGGGCGGCGGGACTGTGCGGCGATCTCGAGGGTGGGGAGGATGTCCTGGATGGCGCTGATCTTCTTCTCGGAGAGAAGGATGAGGGGCTTTTCGAACTCGACGCGCTGGTTCTTGACGTCTGTGACAAAGTAGGGGGAGATGAAGCCGCGGTCGAAGCGCATGCCCTCTGTGATCTCGATCTCGTCGTCGATGGTGCGGCCCTCCTTGACGGTGATGACGCCCTCCTTGCCTACTTTTTCCATGGCCTGGGCGATGAGGTTGCCGACGTGGGCGTCGCCGTTGGCGGAGATGGTGGCGACCTGGGCGATCTCTGCGGTGGTGGTGATGCGCTTTGCGTGTTTGGAGAGGATGTCGACGACGCGGTCTACGGCAGCCTGGGAGCCGCGGCGGAGGTCCATGGGGTTGCAGCCGGCGGCGACGTTCTTGACGCCCTCTGAGTAGATGGCGCGAGCGAGGACGGTGGCGGTGGTGGTGCCGTCGCCGGCGATCTCGTTTGTCTTTGAGGCGACGTCCTGGACGAGGCTGGGAGGCGGGTGAGCGGTTGGGCCGAGCGGTGGGAAGGGGGGAGGACGTACCGAGCGCCGAGGTTCTCAAACTTGTCCTTGAGGGTGATGGACTTTGCGACGGTGACACCATCTGGAGGGCGGGGCAGGGTGAGTGGGGGGAGGGGAGGGGAGAGGAGGGGATGGGAGACGTACCCTTTGTGATCTTGGGACCGCCAAAGGGCTGCTCGATGATGACGTTGCGACCTGTGAGGGGCGGGTGAGCGGGGGAGAAGAGCGCGGGGGAAAGGGCAAGGGGAGCGGGGACGTACCCTTTGGACCGAGGGTGACGGAGACGGCGTTTGCGAGGACGTCGACGCCCTGGAGGATGGCGGCACGGCCCTCGTTTGAGAACTTGATCTCCTTGTGGGCGCCGCGAGCGAGGACGGGCTTGACGGACTTGGCCGCCTTTGTTGCCTGGCGGCGGACGGCGGAGGAGGAGGCGGTGGAGAGGTGGTGCATGGTGACGACGACGACGGGAGCAGCGACGACGACGACGACGAGGACGACGACGAAGGCGGGGGGATGACAGCGAGGAGTCGCAAACTTTTGGACGCGCGCGGTATAAGACCGCTTTCCGAGAGAACAGTCTAGAATCACGCCCTGTCACGTCACGCAGAGCTGGGGTTAGGGTCTACGCGTCCCCTGCACGTGCCCTCCTCTTTCCACTTTCTCTCTCTCCTCTCTCCTCCTGCTGTGTTGAGGGCGACGATGCTGCGTGCTGCCCGCCTTCGACTGCCCGCTCTGTCCAGCTCGCCGGCTGCCCCTCTCCGCACGCTCTCCCAGCAACACCAGCAGCAGCCGACCTCGCCGTCATCCGCGCACGACAGCCCTCCGCCGTCCTCCCCCGCAGACCCCTCCTCCGCCTCCTCCTCCTCCGAGCGTGACCCTCCCCCGCCCCCTCCCCAGACATGGCTCACAAAGGCCATCCGCCAGTCCCCCGCCGCAAAACGCGTCTTCCTCTCCATCGCAGGCCTCCTCGGCTACGGCTCCCCAAAACAGTACGCAGGCCGCAGAGCCTTCAACATGTACTCTGATATCTGCATATCCCGTCCAGACGACGAGGCCGCTTTCTGGAAACAAGGTCAGCTCATTCAACTCCGTATATGCTCTCCTTTTTCGCCCGTCCCTTCGTCTACACAACTCGTGCACCCGTCACCCGCTTACGGCTACTCTACGCCGGGATACGGCGAGGGTTTGTGCGGCTCGGGTCAACCCGTCGGGATACCTTGTCAAGAGGTCAGGCTTATAATGTAAAACGCGTGGAAACAGCCCTAGCCTTGGGCGAGCCACGGGTTCATGGGGCCCTGTCGAGTTTGCCTGCGGGTAGCCCAAGGTTTGACCTCTACCCAACCCGCGTTCTACCCTACGGGGCTGGGGCCCAACCCGCCACGGGTACCGGCTACCCGTGATACTCCCTAAGATTCGTGGTTCATGAGGACGTGGCCTCAGCAACCAAGCAAGGGCGCCAACGCATCTACTGAACTTCATACACGACCTCTTGACAAGAGATCTCGGCGGGGCACCCGATCCGTGTCGTTCACGTCGCGGACCTGAGCGAATGCCTCGCAGGGTTAGCTTCTGGGTCACTCGTACCCGTCCCGTTCGCTTGCCCAACCCGTGTACCCGTAAGCCGTCTACGGGTTTGACACGCTGGGGTACGGGTAGCGTTTGTGCGGGTTCAGATCTCTTGTCAAGAGGTCACGGTAATGGTATGAGATGTATGGAAACAGCCCTGGACGCGTTGGCACCCTTCTCCCTACCCTTGGCCGAGTTACGGGTTCCTGCGGGTAGCCAAAACTACCCTTACCCGACCCGCTACCCGTGATATTCACTGAGATTCGTCGTCCATGAGGACGTGGCCTCAGCAATCAAGCAAGGGCGTCACCGCTAGGGAATGTCACCCGTAGCGAAACCTCGTCGCAAGTCGGATACGGGTGCATCATTGGCTACCCGTTGCCATTCCTGTCCCGCTCTTCGGGCTACATCCCTCGCAATTGAACACGGCCGGTGACCCGGGACATGCAAACTTTCTCGCGTTCCGTACGAGAAGAGTCACTTATGCATTGGACCCGTGTCGTTCACTGCTCGGCATCCACTACTACGAGGCCGTACGCCCTTCTCCCATAGCGGCCATCCATCATGGATCGGGCTTCGTTGGACACGACGCGGGTGAAGCCAAGTGCACACGGACGTGGCCTATTGTTCTGCGATAGGTGACCTTCCGACGCGGCCATCCCATGCAAATGCTACCCGTCTCAACCCGTCTTGTCGTTTCCTATGCTTCGCTGACTCTTTCACCCTTACCTGGACCTTCGCTGACGCGCCCGCAGAATGCCATCTTCCGCCCACGTTCCAATCCTGGTTCACCGTCACCAACCTCCACGTATGGCTCCTCACCGTCCGTCTCCGCGCCCTCCCGCCCCCGCAAGGCCAGCACTTTGTCCAGGCCCTGATCGACCACTTTTTCCTCGACGTCGAGGACCGCGTCCGCGCCGTCCTCCAGCCCGTCGGCGACAAATCCCTCGCTCCGTCCCAGAACCTCGCCCCCTACACCCGCCGCACCGACTTTTACGCCATCGCGAACTCAAAATCGCGATCGAGCCCCCCGCGCGGCCGCGCACCCGAGTCGCTCGTCACGCGCCAGATGAAGATCTTCAAGGAGCAGTGGGCCGGTATGGGCATGTCCTTTGACCTCGGCCTCGTCCGCTCCGACGCAGAGCTCGCCGCCGCCGTCTGGCGCAACCTCCTCGGCGCGCGCGGCGCACGCGGCATCGCCTACGCCGCCGACGACCCCTCCCGCCCGTACTTCCGCCGGACCGTGAATCTCTTCGGCAGCCAGGTCGAGAAGTTCTCGAAAATCAACGCACGCCCTGGCGGCATCGAGGCCGAGGAGCGCCGCGACGACGGCTCGGGCGTGCACGACTTTCCGCCGGCCGAGGTCGACAAGTACGTCGCGTACCCGGAGACGATGGCCGTGCTCGTCGAGTACGTCCGCCGCGAGCTCGTGAGGCTCCAGGCGATCCCCGACGACGTCATCCTCGGCAAGGGCGTCATCGGCACGGAGAACCACGGACTCGAGGTACTTCGGTTTGGGCCTGTCAAGCGGCCGGACTCGCTCGCCGCGTCGTTTGCGCAGGAGCAGCAGCAATAGAGATTCTTGGGCGGTTTGTACGATATGCTCGTCTAATACACCACCACGACTTAATATCTTGCCTATCCTTCGTGTGCTTCGTGAGCCTCGGTCCTCTCGCTTTGCTGATGGTCTTGACACCAAGCGTCGAGCTGCGTGCTCGCTGCGTCCCGCGCAGTCCCTCGCGCTTGAGCATGGGACACAGCACGAACGTGACGCATTGACCCAGGCAGTGCTAGTGCGTGCACGTAGTCCCTTCACGTTTCGCTCGTCGGTCGCTTCAGTGCTGCGATAGCGATGGCAACCTGAGAAACGCAAGGCCGTGCTGGACATAGGGTGATTCACCGCGAGGCTGTTTCTTCCTGAGCTCGCGCTACAGTCTGCCGTGTCGATGACGGTCAGTGTCATCTCTGTGATATTTGTGTCATTTGCTGGATCGGAACCTCGGGCGGCTCTGCGTGAAGTTTCAATCTTCGAGAAGAGCGAGGGCCATTGTAGTGAGCGTGTCAGGATGCCTGAACGAATTCGACTCGAGCGTCCGAATCAAGACTCAAGGCAGATGCCTCCGTTTTGCAACTGTGTGCAACATGGCGACGACCATGTGCGCAGACGAGCGCGTCGAGTATTAGACGAAAACGACATAAGGTAGATGATACAAATGACAGCAGTAAAATACAGACAGGACAGAGATAGCGCGCAGGGATACAGCAGCGGAGGGTCATAGTAGTGCGTAGTGTTCGTGGATCCCTATCGTAGCAACAGCGAACAGCCAATAACGATAGCGCGATGGGGCGCGCGAAGGGGGGCATGCGACAGCGTATGTGTACAGTAAGAGAGGTTGGAGAGGAATACGGGTCGCCAGCGAGTGTTCCCGATGTAAGCTACAATGACCCGGAATGACATACGAGAGAGACGAAAACCGTGCGGGACGAGGACGAGCGAGTGTTTGGGCAGGACGTTTACCGTGCGCGGAGGGCGCGGAGCTGCTGCTGCACCTCGCGTATGTCCTTCCTGTTCCACTCGCCAGTCCAGGAGCCGTTTCCGGTGACCCAGACGCGCGACGAGCGACGCTCAGAGGCGGAGTCGGCCTGCTGGAAGTCGACGGACATGCTCCGCCTCCGGGACGTCTTCTGCGGCTGGCGCTCCTGTTTCGCCGGGCGAGGGAGCGTCGCCTGGGGCAGCTGAAGCTTCTCGGATGAACGCGGTGTCACGGGGTACGACGACGGCTTGGTCGCAGACGGAGGGGTGGTGGGTGAAGGGGACGCGGAGGGTTGCCTGGCCGAACGGAGCGGGAGGACGAGCTCGATGGGGACGTTCTCGCCGAGCGTGCGCTTGAGCTTCGCGAGACGCTTCCGGCGGGTCTCGGTCACGGTGGGTGTGAGCGGGGTGGTGGGTGTGACGGGGAGCATGCTGTTCGCGTTGTACGCTGTGGAAGAGGCGAAGGTGAGGGTGGCGGAGGTGTCGGGCGTGATGGGCGGCTGCACGCGAGGGTCGGAGGGCGGGAGCGGGACGGCGTTGAGGCGGAGGACGAGGGGAGTGGGGAGGGGAGCCTGTTTGCCTTTTGAGCGGGACTTTTCGCGGACGTGGCGGGTGAAGGACTTGGACTGCGGGAGGCTGGAGGCGGAGTCTACGGACGTGGTGGACTCTAGGCTGGTGCGGGAAAGCGAGAGGGAGGAGACGGAGGACGCGGCGGAGGACGACGAGTCGTAGACGGAGGAGGGTGAGCCCAAGGGAAAGAGCTCAAAGATGGAGCCCTGGCGACGCTTCGCGTAGGCCGAGGTCTTGCGTGCGGGTGAGCGACGGCCGCCTGCGGGACCACCGATGGGCAGGACGGGAGACGGGGCGGGCAAGAGTTGCTCCTCGAGCTGAGGGGTCGCGCCGAGGACAGCGCCGAGTTTTCTGTTTGAACGAACCAAGCGAGCACGCTGGCGCGCGTCGAGGGTGTTGAAGGTGGGCGGGGGAGAGAGGGAGGGGTGGGCGTAGAGGACGGTGGGGGACATGGCGCGAGTATACTAGACTATAAGAACGTACGCAGTACGGAGAGGATCTACCTGGACGTGGGATCAATGTCGACGAAAGGGCACAAGGACAAGGCGGAGAAGGAAGGGATATAAGAGAGGAGAACAAAAGCGCGGGGGAGGGCTATTGTGTACGGAGGACAAGGGTTGCCATCACGAGCACAATAGCTCTCCCACAGCGTCAGCGTCGGAGGCTGCCCTGACAACGTGCACTTAATTATCCACATATCACCGTACTTGCGTACCTCGTCGTCCTCAGCTCGTCTTCGCCTTCGCCGTCGCCGTCAACATGAGCGTTGTGCGGGCGATGGGCTCGCGACGACCGACGACGACCATGGCAGCCGTCAACAATCAAGGATCCGTCTCTAGGCGCCCATCGGCGTCAACTGGAAACCAAATACACACAAACACAGCTTTCGTTGCCACCCGTACAAACTAGGTAATCAGTACCCCTCTCCTCATCCGACTAATACTCATCCCACTCGTCTCGTCTCGTCTCTGTGAGTCCTCGTCCGACGTCGTCGCAGTCGGTGCCAGCTGCGTCACGCGTTCTTTGCATGTTTGTCACTGACCCGCGCTCTCCTCGCGACTCTCGACTGCTTTTACAGCTCTTTGGACGTCCCTGTGGCTCGACGTCTTGCGCTGCCTCTTCCATGACGATCCTAGATTCACCCTCGTCACCCGCACATCTGCATCGCATACTCGTGATCTTCCATGTGATCTTGCACGGTACTTCTCAGCTAGCGACCACCCGTGAGGTTTGGAATGGTACGGTAGCATCCCTTTGAACTCTACAGCTGAAGCCCCCCTCTGCAGCTCGACTGTCCATCTCCTCATGCCCTGTCATTTATCTCAGTATTTGCTCTTCCTCAGCTCGTGGCCGCTGTACTGCCTTGAAAAACACCGACATTCCTGATTGCTTGCGGCCGTTTCATTTGCTCCGCACCAGCCGCCCTTCAACATGCTTGTGGCAGGTTGCCATGACTATCGTACCGTTTGGCTTCTGACATCCCGTCCCGTCTCGCCTGCGTGCCCTTCGTTAATAGCTCATGCGTCTTGTGTTGTACCTAGCTGCCTCACCACATGCCATGCAATCAAGTGGGTGGTATGTACCACCGTGACTCTCGCCGCTTCGCCTCATTGTCCTAGACTTCGCCTTGCAACAGCACTCAGAGATACCGTAGCTATGGGCACGTGGACGCGCAGCTGGCACTCGAACGCGTCGCTGCTAATGCCATTCCACCATGAGTTCAAATCTGTCATCTATGCAATCCGAAGAACCGGATGCACGGCGGAGGTAAGGATTCCGCAACGAACAGGCAAGACTAGATCCCTTGACGGCGATAGAGGTTTGGGAGGCGTAGCGGCGCCAACGGACACCCGGTGGCCGAGATGTGCTGTATGTATCTTGTAGCGTATGTGAACAATATATTTCGATACCTCCGATGGCTGGCCGGCGAGCAGTGAGTAGACATCGCCTGAGCGCGATGGTGCAGCCTCCTTCACCGGCAGCGCGGCTGTCAGCTGCACGGCCTTGTACGATGCGAAGTCATCGCAAGCTCGCATTCGAAGCCAATCTCTGGTCAATGAACGTGGAATATGACACGCAATACTATGAAAGCCTGTCCACAAGAAATTCGTCGAGCACTACTACATGGCGGACTCGATGCCTGGGTGCTTCTACAGACTCGCCAACTAACCCTCCTCACATCATGCCCGCCTTCCAGCACAGTCGATCTTATGACTTGCCCAATCGGCCTTCTGACATTCCTTCGAGCAATAGAACACCTCCTTGCAACCGCCACAGGACTTCAACATCCCTTTCCCCACCTTGCCGCACTTTTTGCAATACTTGCCCTGCAGCGCAGGAAACGCCGTCGTCGTAGGGTCGGTGGCCGCGCTCGCGGGCGTCGTAGGCCCCGGTCCTGTGGCGGGTGATGATAGGCCAGGGGCGACTGGCTCCAGGTAGGGGACCGCGAACAACGGCGAGAGCGCGATCCGAGTGACGAAGGGAGCAAAGGGCCGCCAGAGCTCGACCTCGCGCATCCCTTCCACGTTCTTGCCCCGACCGCAGCTGCACAGAGGGTCGCCGCCGTTGACCTCGAGAGAAAGCGGGATCCTGCCCTTTACAACACGGCGGGCAAAGGGGGGGGACAACCCCCGGCTATAGCCGTGTTGCGAATTGCCCGGGCGTTTAACCATGATCAAGCTATGACAGCGATAGGATGCGAGAGAGATGTATAACTGTTGAAAGCCCATCGATGGGCTATTGACGCATGTGCGATAGTCAAACTGGAATAAGGGACTCTCCAGGATACCATAGTCTTCCCTGGGCGACATGGAAGAGAGGTATCGCATGGTGTAATAGCCTAGTGGAAGATTTCCTGTTTTGGACATCACACCTCCGTATTTGCCCGTGCGAGACGATAACTGCAGATCGGCCGTGACCGGTCCGAGGCAGGGAGACAAAGGTAGAGAATCCTACGCGCTATGACAACACTAGCATGAGGCTATCGCATCGCGCCATAGTCTGAGTTATGGTCAGTGGTAGTCAAACTGCAGCAAACAGGTATGGCAGCTGGCAATGGCACGGCTACAGTCAAACATGCGCCAGTCAGCACACTTTTCCTATGAGATGTGACGAGGTTGACCTTTGCATTGAGCTATCGCTCGACAGGCGAATAAAACTTATCGCAAGAAGCTCCTTCCACCACAGTGAGTCATTCGAATATGCACCTCACACACTGGTTCCCCCTTTCGACGCGACGTCTTATTCATGCACGCTGCCCTTTGTACAGGCAGCGCTAGGCGGGACACAGAATGGCGCGTGGGGCATGATCCGTAGCTTGCCGTGGGGAGTAGTCTGACCATCGCACGGTGCGAGCGTCGTCGTCTCCGTGCCGCGACCTCATTCCACTCCGCTCACCACCCCATCGTGCTACTCTTATAACTATGCCTGCCCCGCCCCGCCCCGCACCACACCGCACCGTACCACAGCAATCCTCTCTTCCCCATTTCTACACCGCGCGCGCGCGCCCCACGCCCCACGCCACACCCCTCTGCCCCTTCCCAGCCCTTCCCGCACTTCCCGCGCGCCTCGCGCGGCTCACCGCCGCGTCACATCCATCGCTGCCCCGCGTCGCTCGTCACCGTACAGTACTGCACCGCTCGTCGCCCCTTCAATCCCATTCCGCCCGCCGCCCGCCTCGCCCCGCACACGGCAATCCGCTCGCCGCCGCGTCGCAACTGACCCGCCCTGCCTCATGTGCGCTCGTCCCTGCATCGCACCGCATCGCACCGCACCACAACACCCCCCCCCCCCCTTCCCCCCGCCTCTCCATTCCACATCTCTTGCACACGCACCACGCGTACGCCACGCTCCTCTGCCCCTTCCTGCGCACCACACGATACGATTCCCCTTCCGCACGTCGCACGTCGCACGTCGCACGTCGCTCGCCGTTTCGCCCAGCGCCCGCCCCGCCCCGCACGCGACAATCCTCGCCTCTCCATTCCACGCGTCTCGTGCACGCACCACGCCGCACGCCTCTATCCCTTGCCGCCGTTCCCGCCCGCTTCGCGCGGCTCGCCGCCGTGTCACCCGCAGAGCGCCAGCCTTCGCCGCCTCTCCATTCTACGCGTATCGCGCACGCACCATGCAGCTGCGCGCCCGCTCGCCACCCGTCGCATCTGCCCCGCCCTACCTCACGTCGCTCGTCCCCGCACCGCACAGTACCACAACAACCCTCTCTTCTCCGTTCTAAACCGCGCACGCACCACGCCACACTGCCCTCAAGCGTCAACACTTCGCCCTTTAAATGCGTGTGTCTCACTGCATTGCAAAGTTGTAGTCTTCGTCAATAATCTCCAGCGCCTCTACCTCCCAGTCGTGCTTCTTCGCTAGCCATGCCTCGTTATAGCAGTTGCGCCAGAGCCCCATGGGCGCAGTTCCGGATACGATTCGACTGTCGCGATGAAGCACCCGCTTGCGTGGAGGGTTGCCTTTGCTGCGTCGGGAATCTGGCGGAGCCTTCCAGTAGTCAATGTACTTCGCGTCGATAGCCCATAGAAACCTGCGCAATGCTTCACTTTGCCACTCGGCGATGATGATGCGGTAGACAGGGAAGTGCGAAACCTTGTCCCCATCAGTTTCATCGCCGCTCATGTTATTTGCCGATAGTCTGTCGAATAGGATGCGGTGGCGGCTCATGCCGGGTATACGAACCACGACAAATCGCCTGCTACGATATAGCTTTGAATCGTTCAGTCAGGTGTGGAGGTCAACATGCAGCAGCTTAATGAACATACCGTGCCCTGGCGAGAAACTATAGCTGCATTGCGCCTGATCTCGTGCGCGCGTGTTTTGGTCGGTGGCTTCTGCTGCGTTCGATACACGCGTCGTAAAGTCGTGATGTACTGGTCGACAATCTGCCCGATAACCTCCTCAGTCAAGAGGCGGTCGGGTACGGGGTCTGCTGCGAATGCACCGCTACGTGCTTTCGCCAAAAATGTCTTTAGGAGAATGACTCGTGCATGAATGTTGAATTCAAAGGTCTTCCACCCATGTTCGAAGTCGATGCGGAAGTTGTCTGTAGAGCACATGATTTTACCGTCGCCCTTACGATAAGACTCTACCTCGTCCTCGGTGAGAGCTGGGAAGCGTGCTGCTATGTTCGATGTATCGCTACACTTGAGCAAGGCAAGGACATGCTTGTGTACTCGATCCTGTTGACCTCCGGGTCATGGCTCGAGCATCAACAGTGGCAGAGAAGAAACTCACTACAAGCAAATTCCGAACACGCCGTTCTTCTTCGGCAGCGGTGGGTGCGACGACACGGCCAAGGGCTTTGGCCACCCTGCGGTCTACGCGCAGGTCGGACCCGAGAGTACTCGTGCTCTTGGCCGCCGAGGATGTCGATCGTGGCGACTCGACAGGCTTCGAGCCTTGGCCCATGCTAGCCCTGAGCTGTTCAAGCTGGGCAACCATTCGCTCCCTAACAACAGAATTAGAAAGTGATTCTTCCAAGAGACGATAGATGTATACTGACTGGAATCCCCTATTGCTCTCTACGCTCTCCTTGAGCGCCTCGGACTGCTCGCGGATGGATTCCTGCATACTCTTAATATGCTGCAGTAGTAGTAGAACAACCTGCCCATTCATCTCGCCCGACTGATCCCCATGCTGAGCACGATCGTCAGAATGTCGCCTGCTGCATGCCACATAAGGCCACCTACGTCGCGACGCTCAACGGATGAATGCCGAGAAGGAACGGAGCTCCAGCTGTATTGCCTTCCTTGATCGTCGCCGTAATCACTTGTAGCTCGACCCTATGAGATGCTAACACTTAGCAGGTAGCAGGTGACGCCATGCCATCGATTCGCGCAACTTACTTTCCCCTTGTCTACGGCTACATTAATGGGGTAGTTCGTCACGGTTGCTTGCGAGAAAGGAGGCGTGGCTATAGTGTTAGAATCAGATCATCGCCTCCACAGCAGATGGCAGAGTTGCTCACAAGGTTTGGCCTGCTTCGAGTCGGCGGGATCGTAAGCTCAGGGATGTTACGAAAGAGCATGGCCACATCCACTCACCATCGCTCCGTCACGCGCACCTTCTTCATCGGGCGTACTCTGCGCGACTTGTTCAAGGAGCTGTAACCCAAGGTCGCTATCGGACGATGTGGTGGAAAACGACCAGCTTCTGGTGACCGAGGAAACTCGTTGGCCGGGTTGGACGGTAAGCTGTAAAGGAGACGTCGTCGCAGAAGGAATTGGCTGATCCGGCGCAGTGATGAGCTGCCTTGAAGAAGCGTCCGCGGTCAGGGTCGGGCAATTTGTATTTTCTGATCGAGAGACCGTCTGTAGGTGAGTAGCTGTAGGTGAGTACGTTGCTGAATTGCCACCCGGGCCACAGCCATGAAACTGAGTGCTTGACCCCGATGCGGTCTGCGGCGCCGATTGTAGTGGAGAGGGTCTCAACTCTGTTGGTAGCCTTGCCCCGAGTAGTGGCTTTGAGGATTGTGCAGCGTAAGCGTGCGCGCCAGAGAACAGCTCATCGCGCACTTGCAGAACATAGTTCCGCTGATAGTCCGCGAGAATACTCCACATGAATGCGGCCTGTGCGGGAGTCTAGAGTAAACGCGTCAGTTAATATTTCGGGGAGTAAAGCAGCCATACACACAAGAGTTACGCCTTGCTCATAATAATGTACATGCTGCACGGCGGCTATGAGGCTAGGGTCGAGCAGAGCCTCATCTGAGCCCACAGCAATTCGTCCTATGGTCGCCTGAGGCTTTGGACGCTCTATCGTCATGTCTGAAGCCAGTTCCTGCCCCTGAGGTACTGCAGACGCTTCCAAAGTAGGAGCAGGTTGTGTAGGGACTGCCGAACGACCCGCCAGCGTGTCAGATGTGACAGAGGTCAGGGAACCTTGCACTCCGTATGGAGACGAAGCCACCTGGGCATGCGCAGTACCCGCACTCCCTTGAGGATACGTGCTGATTAACCGATAAGTAGAAGTCGGAGGATTATGCGGCAGTCGAGCGGTGGACTAATGTGCGCCAGTTCAATGTGATGTCTTGAAGTCTTAAGCGTTCGTACGTACCATTAGTGCTTCGGCGGATTCGATAGGCCCTTGATATGCACGAAATTGCGTGGAAGATGGCGCAGCACTGTCCGTCACTTTCGTGGCGTTCTGCGAGACGTAGAATC
The DNA here is from genome assembly GCA_008973685.1 of Trametes sanguinea. NCBI lineage: Eukaryota > Fungi > Basidiomycota > Agaricomycetes > Polyporales > Polyporaceae > Trametes > Trametes sanguinea. The sequence continues at coordinate 26,281 of WAHA01000058.1, forward strand.
GTTCTGCAACGGAGGAAACATCGGCCGGCGATTTCCCTTCGTTCGCGCCCATGGAGACCTGCTGGGCGCTGGCGATATCGATGTCATGATCCTTGCCATTAGGTGCGGTACTTGTGACACTGGACGGCTTTCCGATCTAGAATAGGGCATTAGAGCACGCTTTCGGTTCAAGCACTGTATACAGTATACAAACCTCAGCAGTATTGCGATTCGCTGGAATATGGCTCGCCGCCTTCGTCACCTGTGAGCTATTATCGTGGCATGGGCAAAGCAGGCCTCACCTGATTGAGGCGTCGATATTTGCGTGATGCTCGGTCCTCTCTCACTCTCTGAATAGTTAAAGGTCAGAACAAGTTGGCAAGCAGACGTCAGACCCAGGATATCGTACGGCTTTAGGCTCAACCAGTTTGAGTGGGCGGGGAGTGTCCTATGCGTATATGCGAAGTCGTCAAGTTTGTGATAGCTGCAAAGAGTCTACCGGCTCACGCACAGACTCGTGATGCTTAGCAAGTTTGCCGTTATCAAAGGCATCGAGCGGCCAAATAGTACCAGTCATCTGGCGCGTACGTTTCTGACTGAGAACCGACTCTGTTGATGGTCAGTGACGACATATGATGGTTGTTAACGTTGGAAGGGCGTACGTGACGGCAGTATGCGTGGCGGCGGGGGTTCCGCCGACGGCGTTGAATTCGAATGAGGTTCAGAGTGGCTCATGGTGGGAAGTGAATGTGAGGCGTACATCACTCATGGCATCGGGGTACATCTTATAGCTAGGTACGAAGAGTCCTGGCACAATGGTGTCAATGCAGCAAGTAACGGCACTAACGATTGACAGCTCGCAAGAACGGTGGAGCAAAGCTTGCCTCCAAAGTCCAGACTTAATAATCCATTACCTTTGACATGGTTGAAGTGGCTCCTTGGACGCGACGCGCTTATACTATAGGTTGCACTTCAAGGCGTAAAACAAATAACGACGCGAAGGAGCGTAGAACGAACCTATGCGCTCACGCGGTCACCGTGGACGCGCACTCGATACAAACAGACGGAGCTACTACCCCAATTATCCACAATCTCCAGAACCACAAGGCCGAAGTAGATGCGTGCAGCCACAATCCTGGGGTCCACCTCAAAGGTCTGCACCGGCAGCGCATCAATCTGGTATGAAAAATCTGCAAGGAGAGCGTACTGATATCCAAGAGAGAGTGGGGGTGACGAGGGGCTCTGCACAGTTGACGTTCCATTCGGAAGGGCGTCGGCGATGCTCTGGTAGAGGCTCAGGTTCAGTGGGTCTTCAAGGAGGCCCCAGAGGCGCATCCGACGGGGGGCTTGTCCGATGTCGAGGCTAATTTCGCGGGGAATGTGGTCTATGGTGACGTTGGTGGGGTAGATGAGGTGGGAAATGACAATGGCAAGCTGGGCATGCGTGTCGGGGACTAGCCAGCAGCTCCCTATGTGCATATCTTCGTTCAGAGCGATCTCGGGTGGGTTTTGGTGGGATGGAGCGACAGTGCTCTCGCCAGTTTGTCTCGAAGTGAGAGTGTTCAAGACCCTTCCGCCATGGGCATGCAAGGCGAAGTCCGGAAGGCCGACGGGATCGCGTAGGGCAAGTTGGATCCCGCGGTTCAGAGCAATTGGCTCGCATTCTTCTTGTGCGGTGCCCGTGCATAGCCTAAGAGACCATGAATAGAAAGAGATGGACCACAGACCACCGCTGAGACCTATGGATCCATGTATCTGAGTGCTCCGGATGAGCGTTTGGACGAGCAGCGTCACCAACGCCACCGAAAGTGCAAGACCAACGAGCCCTGAGCGACGATGACTGTCGGGTGGAACCGCGCTAGACGTATCCCGCCCTGTTGGCCGCCGCACTAGACTGGGTGTAGAAGGGCTTTGGTTAGGTCTAGAGACCGGTCCTGGGGGAAGGGGGGCGAAAGTCTGAATTCAAGGCGAGCGATGGTGGAAGGGGTCTCAGACTGAACGTACTGGTTGTGCTGTCTTCATACGCAAATCTATCCATAAATGGATCAAGAGTATTCCCTGCTCTCTCGGGCATACGAGAATTATCGAGGATGGGCGTTGAATGGGTAGTGCTCGTCGCAGCTTCGCAGATGGTAGCCAACCTTCGTGTTGCCACAGGCGCACAGCGCTCACAGTTGGCCAGTCTCCAGACGCCCGACTTTGTTCCCGATCGGCGCCAATCCTGGCCGTAATTCTCCACGGTTATCCTCCACGATCATCTGCTATGGCACTATTATACGAGGAGCTGGGTCGTCTCAGTCATGCTCATCACTCAGGTATCTCTACTGTACGATTCAGCCACTCAGGGACATATATTGCGACCGCCGGAGTTCGCGACTGCTCCGTTTGCGTTTGGCGCGTGCAAGACCAGAAACGCCTCTTCAAGGTCAAGAGCTCTACAGCGGTACTTTCCGTAGAGTGGTTGCCTCAGCGAGAAGATGCTTTTGTTATCGGCTCATACGGAGGTGTGGTTTCGACAGTACATATGAGACAGGTATATACTTATTTGTTTCGATTCCAAGTCGCGCAGCATGAGCAACGAATCACACTAACGCACTCGATAGGATACATTGCATATGAAAGGATTCTGGGCCCATCGTTTCCCGGTTGAACATCTGACTGCGAACGGCTCATACTTGGCCTCCGCTGCCAAGACCGAGGTGGTGATATGGCAGTCTCACGATGATTACGGTAAGCCTAACTCTGAAGCCTCTCAAGCCAGTGACTTTGCCATGCAATGAATGCCTACAGGATCTTGGAAACACGTTCATGACCTGCCCATGCCGACTTCTAGCTCGTTGAATGAGGATTGCGAAGTTTTGGTGACTAGTTTGCACTGGAGGAAATTGGCCGGAAATCCTGCATTGTTTGTTACCTATATGTATCACGGAGTCTGGTGCGTCCTGCATGCACCTCATCGCGATCACTGATGAACCATCCTTCAGCATATTCAATGCCACTGACTGGAGTGTGGTGCGCCACATTCCGCTGCCAGGAGTAATGTGAGTAGCTGCGCAATCAGTGTGCTGAAATGTATAGCGCTCATGACCCACGCCATCGGGCACACAATGTGGTTGCGTCGACGGGCTGCAGAGCTCACTCCAGCGTGAGCCCTGACGGTGGAACGATAGCGATCTCAAACATGGTATCCGGCTTTGATCTATACGATTTGGCGTCACAAGCAGCGTTGCGTTCGTTCACCCATCCCGTCGACAACTTGCGGGCTGTCCCGGTTCTGTTCGTCCATGGTGGCCATGCTCTGCTCGGAGGAAGCACTGCTGGTCAGATTCATTTATGGAACTCGCATAACGGCCGTGTGCACCAGAAGTTTGCCCTCGGTGGTAAGTGTGCTGGTACTTCCGTCGCGTGCAAGATTCAAGACGCTAATGGTCGTTGAGACAGTGCGTTGTAATGTCATGACGGTCGACGTAAGCACCCTCACAGTCATGTATATGATGGAGCACCTAAATGCCAGATCGAAGGCTAACTACAACGCGGTCATCGACCGTTTCTTGATCGCGGCTGGTATCGCTGATGATGATGTGGCGGCACCCGTGTCCATATGGATTGCTCGTACGAGACTTTTCACCTTCGCAATTCTCGTCTCATGCGCCTCTCAGGAAATATCGGACGCCATAGTACCCAGCAAGATCTGCAAGTCCCATGGCGTTACTTTCTGGTAAGTCACTGATTATACGCAGAGTCGATGGTGCTGATTTACAGACAGCAGTCCATCTTGGCCGGCCTATGCGCACTGACAGCTTGGTCCTGGTACTCGGGCTACCTGGCTACATTGTGTGCGGCATTGCAAGAGTATATACGGACTTTCTAGGTCGTCTTATGGCCGAAGTCTCTGAGGAAGTACCGAAGTACCATCAACATTGCTCCATTTCCGTATATCGTTTTGTATGCTACATGATTACGTCGAGCCCATTCGAACAATTTGCGCACCGCTGACATCGTCCACCGCCTTCGCCGACCTCAATCGGACCAATGTACGTTCAATACTAGCCAAGTGTACCTCAATGGGGATATCGTCCACCGTCACGCTCGCATCGCCGAGCCTGTCTCGTAAGTCGGTGAGCTCCGCCTCTGCCACTCGTAAGGCCTGGGTCGTTGCGGCAACGTAAGCAACAGCCATGCTGCGAAAACGTTGGACCTCTTGAAGCGAGGCTACACGGTACTTGAGATCACGGATCCTATCACGGTTACCACCCAGGAGTGTCCATAGACTCCAGAGCAGCTCATCGCGCGCAACGTCTTGAAGTAGCGCCTCGCGAGCGCATAACTCGTGAATGATCGAGAGCGTCTCCTCGAGGTGCTCCAGATGGACCGCAGCCTCCGTTGCAACTACGAGGACTCGGGCGACTTGAGCGGCGAAGGCGTCCATAGAGGTCTGGAACGTTCGCACTAAGCTGGCATCAGCGAGGTATCCTCCTATCTGCTTATGGGCAGCAATGGTCCGCAGGGCGTGGAGGTTGAACGCGTAGATGCTGCGCGTGGGCATGAGTCCGGGAATCTCCACTAGGATGGTTGACTACCGCTCACCTGTCGATTGTACCGAGTGCTTTCGCAGACAGTCTTTGAAGATGCTGGCCGGCCACTTGAGCGTCGACCACGAACCGACTCAAGGTGTCCACGAGGGCGTCTTTGATCGACAAATCACTCGCTCTCACGATACCGGCCAGATCCCTGACGGCCAGTTCTGCGTGCTTGACGTTCAAAGCCAACTCGGCGCCACTCGTAGAGTGATCGAGCAGGTCGTCCAGTAGAGTGTTCTGAACGTTGGCCAGAGTCGGATAATCGACACGGGAAGAGAGAGGAGACGTTCCATGCGTATCGTGGGCGCACATTGGCATTAGCGATAGGCCTGGGAGATCGCAGACAGGGGAAAGGGAGGAGCGGACGAGATCGACGGCAAAGGCCCCCATAGCTACGGCCAGAAAGCCAACGAAGAAAACAGATAAGAGAACTGAGAGCGGCACCCGAGATATGACCAGAGCATCGTAGAACGTGTCCAAGGCGTGCTGAACAAGCCGGCGGCGTCCAGGAACGGTGTTGGTTCTTTCGACCGTCTGGGTGGGCAACTGGAGGTTCATTGAGTTGAGAGGTGTAGCGAGCATCATCATACGACATACCTGGTAAACCACAGTTACAGGCGTATGGTGTGATGCTTGCATAGTCGAAGGGGTATCGAGGACGCGCGGATACTGAGGATGGTCGTGCAACGAACGGAGCACTCAGTACTTTGTGCACTTGACAGCCTCAGGTCGAAAGACACCTATATACACGCGTTGTCGAGGCGCCGTTTCCCGCAGACATGTTGCATCGGAAACCGCTTTCGGCATTTCCATGAGCGGCGAGATAAAGGAAGTATTGGCTGTGGTACTCCGGCACAATAGAACAATGGAAAGGTGTTGTTACCTGTTTGGATACAGTGGCGTGATTGGGGCTGAGCGCTGGAATCCGCGCTTCGCCTTTGATGCCACACTCATCGACGTGCATCCACTCATCGACGTGCACGCAAAAACTCTTTGACTTGCAGCAGCAGGATATAGTGCTCTCGTCACTGGATCATGCTTCGACGTATTTACACACTGCTCTCCTCAAATTCGTCCATTCTTTCGCTGTGGACTTTTGCGACAACGCTATGGCTTCTGGTAACATGAAGTACGTGTACCAAATGGTGCTCTTGCGCTCTTACAACGACTCGGATAACACTGACTTCGAAATACCTAGCGAACATGCAATTGACATTTCGTTTACAAGCGATAATGGCATGATGCATGTCATAGAGGATCGTCGTCCGTCCTCGTCATGCTGGAGGCCCGTCCGCGTCGCTTTGGCTACTATCTACCCATTGATGCGTAGGTGCCTTGTCTTGTCTGGATCAACGTCGTGACTCACTTCAGGGGTGCAGATGGGCTCCTCCTCAGCAGCATCGTCGAAACAGCCAATGGCGTGATTGTCTCCCCTCAGGTGACGTCCAAGTTCACGCTAGTCATTGAGACGGATACAGTGATTGTTGCGGACGAGGTATGTAACTCGGTGTTCGAACTGTCGCTATCGAATCTCATTTGCGTGCTCAGGTCCGCTATTGCTTTAAATTCACAGACATCAGTGGAACCCGCGCTTGGCCAGAGTTCCAGCTGCGCTTCAAAGCCTCTTCTGACTACTGGGAGTTTGCGGAGGCTCTCGCCAGGGCAAAACGCGATGCTCTCCGTCGCCGTGCAAGCATTGAAGGCGCCTTCGAAATGGTCTCATTCATGTTGCCTGGCCAGGTGGAGACTCAAGACGATGACGACGGTACGTTTTCCTATCACAGTCAGGGTTCAGCGTGCTTACCTGGATCTGCGCCTAGTGACCCAATACGAGATCACGCGGCAGGAGTAGACGTACTATGTACATAGACTGTGATACGAGTGGCCTCGCTTCGCTCCATCAATTGACTCTTAAGCTTCAGTTCGTGACCTACTCCGTGCATAGCTCCTATAAGAGGTCATGGGATGTCCATTCTATAGTCCGATGCCTCGTGAAACGTGTGAACTGTCTCTGAGGCTATCAACACAGCGGCGATATATATATGCCTCGCCGCCTTCTTATCGACGCGCACTTCCTCGCCAGACTCCCTACATCCTCCGTCGTACCCGTTGTACCGGCGCAATCCCTCCTCCGCAATGCCATCCAGGCATCAGGATAATGCCGTCTCCATTGGTAGGGACAGTCGCATCGAATGTAAGATCATGCAGCGGTACTAGTACAACTGCATCTATATCGATCGCCACTTTTCGCAGACGTTCGCGACTTGGAGCTAGAGCTGGAGAGAGCAAGAAGCGAGATCGGGCAGCAGAAGCGAGAGATAGACACTTTGAACATGCTCGTAGACACCTTTCGTCGTCTTTGGCACCACTACCATGACCTAAGCAAGTCCTTGGAGATGCTCCTGGTGCCCCTTCTGCAAGTTGAGACAGCACGGCAACTGTTTCCTTTCAGAGACGACATTTGAAAGGTACGCTCTGTGGTTGCAGCGAGTCTTTGCGGGAGGCATGCTTACTACAGCGCTAGTCTAGATATTCGGTCTCAATCAAACATTTGTTGCTCCACTTTGGTTCCGATCGCCTGCCATCGTCCGTACAACCGTTGAGAGCCGACGAGAGGACCTTTGATGTTTTCCTTCTCATCGGGCTAGATCCTTAGAAATTTGAGATTTAACATACCAAAGAAATTTCCAACATGATCGTCATTCTCGTGGACTGTGCGGATCCAACAGAGGCGTACGAGATTGTGTATAATGCAACGCGGGCGCCAAACGCCTAACGCCGTTGAGGTTCATGATCAGGACGGCGCGCTCATTGATGTCTCTCCCTCTTCCATGAATAACAAAAGACTTGCCACCACTTGCCCACATTGCTCCTTGGAAGTCATCGGCACTACTATCCTTGTCTTTCTTGATATGATCGTTGAAATGACCATTACAGGCCACATAGGACGCTTGGCTGGAACGCGATGATTGGATTACCCAGCGAGCCACTCCCTGCGAACAGGTCATTTATAAGGTCAGAGACCGCTGCTGCAAGATGGAGGGCCATCCCGATCACAATGTCCGTGGTGACTCTCGACCTTCATACGCTCATATTGTCGTCTCTTCTACTACTGTCTGTCTCTCTTGCGTTATGCCTTTATATTAAACTCTTGCTTCGAGACCTTCGGGATGAACGCATGCGCGCAGGACGCCCTACGACCCCCGAACTCAAAGTACACATTCCGGCCAGACCCGCCTTGCAGGCCGCTGGTGAATCTGCACATACCAATCATGGAGGGGTCCTGGAGACCGATCCTACCATAAGCCGGACCTTCAGTACTTCGGTCATAGCGAGGTCTGTCCTTTGTATTCCTGTTGCATTCGATGCTGTTCTGACTATGTGTGCTGCCCAGGCGCGGAGCCAGCCAGCGCGCTAGTAAGGAACGACCGGGGTGCACTAGCAAGACCGCTTTGCTGGCGTCGCCGCAGTCGGAACCAATGGCGGTGTCGATGCTGCGATCGTCGACCCCTTCCCGCTCACCTCCCCCGTCCCCTCCCCCGTCTCCCTCCCCTCCCCCGCCCCCGTCTCCGTCTACCACTCCCTGTCCCGTCGCCTCTGCTGCTGCATCCTGTGCGCGCGGAGAAGTCATTTCAAGCCCGAGTCATCGTAGGGCAGCTCTTGGGGAGGAGAGAGCGGGGTCTTCCGTATCGGACACTTTCCGAGCTCGTGGAGACCGGCCGTCTATGGTTTCCTCCACAGCAGTGACTGCCTCTCACCCTTCCAAGTCGGGCTCACTGATTTCGACGGCCCCTTCTTCTATCTCGGCCACAGCGTCAACATTGACAGCGCTCTCTGCAGGCACTACTCGATATGATGCCAACGATGACGGGGTAAGCAATCAACTTGTCCTGAAGGAGCAGCTAACTGATCGTGTTCCAGACTAAATTCCAGTATAAGCGACGTTCCAAGTCTCGAAGGTTCGGAGACGGCATAATGGTCACAACGTTCTTCAAGTCCACGGGGGAGCATGTTCTGGAACGACCACCAGACCCGTCAGATTGTCAGAACCTCGAAGTAGGAGACATATTCTGCCACTCCGCAGAAGCCTACAATCCTCCCATTCACCAGCTCTGGTTGCGCTCGCGTAACCGTGAAGCTGGAGACGTGCCGTACTGGCTTCCGGTGAAGATCGGCCATCCTCACCCCGAGTGCGCAGACAAGGTGCTCATTTTGACGCCGACGAAGAAGGAACCTTCATGGGTCAGTAAGGCACGGCAGAGGCAGGTCCAGAAGCAACTTCAGAAGGAGAAGGAGAGAGAGCCAGCGATCCAGGGCATTCGGGTCGGGGGCGAGGGATTCGCTCACCGAGGGTGACCTGCTCGTCTCCACTACGGTGTGACTGAGACTCTCGTTTTCTCTCCGGTCATATCCCAGTATTGTAACCTTTCCCTCTGGTATTCTCCTCTTTTATACTCTCGTATCCTCCTCTTGCGTCCCCTTCCTCCCTCAGCCTTCCTCCCGCCCGTATATACTCCTCACAATTCTTCTTCTACTTCCCCATGTTCATCTGGAATGAATGGGATGACGTTTTCAATAGCGAGAACAGAGAACAGATTGATCAGAACCAATCACGCTATGTACATAGCGAGCAGAGAGAGTGAAATGCCTCAGCGTTAGTATGCCGTGCGATTTGGCCCGAATGAGTGCGCGTTACCGCGTGGCGTACAGTAGCCTCGTGTCATCGGCTTCGGAACATGTGACGGAGTCCCATTGCGGCGCTGCCTGGCGCGCGCCAACCTGTTTCCTTTGTCTGACACTCAGCATTGTCAGGCCGACACCCGTGTGGCGTGGAACCGACAACGCCAGGCAGCTCGGTTGGTCATGCTGCATCTTCGCGTCTTCTCGCGTCTTCCCAGATATACGCCACCAGATATACGCCACTACCGCCTCTGAACTCCATCGCAACTATTTCGTTCCATACGTTGATTCTGAACGCACCGGAATGCCTTCGGCTATGTAAGCGGGCCATTTGAAGTGTAGCATCTCTGATGACGCTCACGTCGACTCATATAGCCCATGCCCTGACGTCCCGCTTTTCACCAGTGCCCTGACCTACAAGCTTGAGGATGCCGACTCTTCCAACGTCAACAGGGCTTGGACCGCTGGACAACTCTTGACCGGTGTGTTTGGAACTGCCACGTGTGAGTACTGGTGTACTGCAATTGATGGGCAGCAGTTCCCATTAGACTGACGAACGTACAGATGGCCTGATACTCTGTCCTGCGACTGAGGAAGAGTTCGTCGATGCTGAGCCACCTACCCCCGTCCTATCTACGATCATTGATGAATGGATGCAGTTTTCCTGCGACGAGGACGGTTGGACCATCGTCCTGAAGAGCAAAGATGTCTCGGGCGGATTCCCTCCGATCTCGCTGTGCTTCGCGGATCCGCTCGATTTTTATGAGCTGGTACGCATCCTTCATGACGCTAAATCGCACATTGCGATTCAGAAGGACCAGTACAAGGACCAGCTCGAAGTTCTCCTCTACAAGCAGCTCGTCCGCTTTCCTATTCAACGCCAGGTATCCCGGCATCCCATGGAGAATAATGCTCGCGACGCCACTGCGGGAGGTTGTTCAACTGAATTGGCTCATGTCTCCGTGCGTGCCGGATGTGTTCGAGCCGACGGTAGCTGCCAACAATCGTACGCTTCGGTAGGTGTCTACCGATCATGTATTTGGAACCGCAACCAACGTGCTTACGGATTGTCACGCAATGCCAAGGAACCCACCCTCACTCTCGGTCGAGGAGGCCCCGTCCTCAGGATGCGACGGGCATGAGGGCTGTGTTGCCGGGGTTGGTGCACGCAATGGCATCTTGGGGGAGCGACTTATGGGATGGTATATGATGATCTACGCGCTATCTAGGTGACCAGAAGCTACCATAAGCCCGAGTTTGCCTTCGTCAGTATGGTACGATAGGAGAGCAGATACGACGTTGTCGGAATTCAGATCCGCTATGGACATGAACATATGTGGCTTATGCATACGTTCGAACTTGTACGTGATATCTGGCATCACGAAACATGACTTGATCAGATCAGCTTTGTCCTGCTTGCGATGACATCTGCAAGGGCCGTCTTCTAGCGATGCCACTCGTCATGATCAGGGCGATGTTCATACTTGCCCGAGCCTTGGCAAACAAAGAAACAACCAAATCACGCGCTATGCAACTGCTAAATTCGTTGGTGGGAGAACACTTTCCTACACCTACGCCATCTCTATTGACAAAGCTAGGCAGGGCAGACCTAGGGCTTTGCCGAGTTCACGTTACATTGTACTAAGACCTAAAGGTCCGTTCTGATCTTTTGTCATGTAAAGGATGAAGCTGGCTTTGGCAGATAAACAAAGGCCAGCAAAAGTATATCAATGTGTCATGTCTGATATGGTCCGTCCTCGACAATCATCCAGCCGCTATCGCCACCATCTTTGCTCCGTTCTCAAGCCATCGTATCTGTTCACGACAACATGCGCGTCAGGATTGAGGGTGAAGATATTGATATACTGCGAGTATTTCTCTGTGAGACGACTATAAGCATAGCAACTGAGATGCCTATAGGTTTACTTTTCGTGCCGGCTCGTTCCGCGCCGTACACGACGCTGACATCGATGATGAAGAGGATTTCCAGTGCCAAGAACCCCGCGTCATCGTATGCAAAATGTTAGACGTGTGTATGTATCGTGCCATTAAGCCCTGGTCCCCCGTCGATATTGACCCACCCCCAGATTGGCTCATCGCTCAAGACGTTCAGACTGGGGAGTCGTTCTCGACCGCTCTTGGGCCTATGGTCATATGGCGACGCGAGGTGAGTGTATAGCGGTTAATCACTTTGATAGAATATACGATGAGCTAAAATTCCTTTTCCAGTCGAACAACACCCTGGTGGGCCGGAGCTTTGTCTTCAGCGTTACGGTGACGCTTGTCTTCCAAACTGTGGAGGAGCTTGACGCTTTCCAACTTTTCTGTCGCCTCTTTAATTGAGGGTTAGAATTACTCGGTGTTCAAGTGTTCGAACTTATGGAGATAGATCGTCGTTGTTCTATAGAATGTCAATGTATCCTACGGCCTCTTACAGGGATAATTTCCTGGCGAACCACTTTGTCGCGTGCTTCCCAAGTTGTCCCCAAGACTGGTCATTGTGACCTATGGAGTCGCATTTGAACTGAATCTGATGTGGAGAGAGAGAGAGAGAGAGAGAGAGAGAGAAGAGAGAGAGGAGAGGGCGCCCAATATTGGCGCCCAGCGTTCAATAGCCACGAGGCAGGTTTCCGTGACACGCCCGTGCCGCTGTTGTTCCAATCCACCGTGGCCTCTTCCATCGATCCTTTCACCTTTCGCGGAAGTGCTTTCTTGCCGCTGCTTTGGTCTGGGCCCGCGTTCTCTTGTTAATGCACGAATGATTTCCTGGCCTTGTAGATCATACATCACTGTCGTTTCTTCCACCACCAAAGGACCTCTTCCATGGCTATGTTTCACGCAACACTGCTTTCAGTTGCGTCGTGTTCTACTGCCGGGTCGCTTTCATCTGCTACTGCAGGCTGGTCCAAATGCTCCTCGGGACCTTGCATTGTCACCTCGGCATATTCCCGTAAAAGACCACTGCCACTCTTTTGGCGTCCACGTTTAATTTACTACCAGCAGTACCTTCAACGACGCCGCTTTCTTCTGCTATGGCACTTTTGCGCTACTAGCCTTTGCGATCGTGATGCATTGGGACCTATACGCTTGTCTTCGTCCTCTTTCTCAGCTTGGCGTCAGTGATGGCTACACGTATCCTAATGACCAAGCACCTTGCTGCAGTTCGTGATGCTTATAAGTCATGCGGCTGGTATGGTTCTGCTGCCCCAACTCTTCGTCAACGACACCTTATGCTCACTGATCTTCTGCTCTTCTTTCTGGCCCCGATCCTATACGGTGCCTCCGTCATAGGCATTGTGATGGCTCTTCGCAAGCTGGCCGAGGTCGAGCCTATCCGAACTGTCGAGCGCGCCGCTGGTCAGTACATGCAAGTATCTCGTCCGACTCTCTCACAAAGTGCTCGCATCATGTACGTACCGTCTAATCTGCCATGCAATTTTGCTTATGATCTCCCCGCAGATCGAATGCCGAAGACGATGCCTCTGGTCCTCCTGCCGTTGGACATGGTTCTATCCTTCCTCAACGGCTGACCCCAGTACCTGCACTTGGGGAATCCCGCAATGACGTTGCGCCACGTCTTCGACCCGCTAGGGCCGAAGCATACTCCAGGCGTACGACACCTGCCTCGCCTCGCCTCACGCAGCTTCCCGCCGCTGTCAAAGCGGAACCCGCTGATCCCTTTGAGCCTGGCGCATCATCAACACATGTGGGCTCTCCTGTCACATCCTCTCCTTTCCCGTGTCGCACTCCCGCTCGGCCGACTCTGAGAGGCGTCGAGAATACTCCTTCAGAGGTGGGTAAATGTTTGTATACATTCTGGCTCGTTCTCACTGAGTGCGCACAACAGGGCACTTCTCCGATCCGTAAACGTCAGCGGAAAGTCGGAGCTAAGGTTCGGAAGCAGAATGGCCAGACACTCGACGACTCGGAGGCCGACCGCAACTCCGTTATCACCACCTGGTTCGAGGCGGAGGAGATGAGTGACGAGCTCCTCGAAGCCCCTCCTGATCTCAGCACAGACCCAAGCCTCCAGGTCGGCGACTTGTTCTATCACCGGACTCCGACGCAGTATCAGCTATGGCTTTGGTGCAGGGATGGTACGCGTCAAGGATTCTGGGAGCCTGTGTTTTATGGGTATGAGCGCGAGGAGGATGGGCGGCGCCTGATTGTTACGAGGACGCTGAGGTACCCATCCTGGGTAACGAAAGAGTATTACCTACGGGTCATGAATGGGCGGTGATATCCAATACGCACCGGTACTGAGCGGCCAGCCCGCGGAATGTCCCCATCACTCTTTTGCGTCCGGCATCCGTAATTCGTAGCTTTCTCCTTTTAATTTCCGACATCTCAAGCTAAATCGTTCACATATTGTCATGTAGTATCAAATCTGACGAACATCGTTATGTATAAGGAGCTGAGCTCCCCCCCACGCGCCCCATTGTCATGTTGCGGAGGGATGGAACGCGAGGAGAACATAGTGTCCTGGGAGGAGAAGATTGAGAGCAAATCGCTATGTTGTCAAATTACGGCAGGGACGCAACTGCAGTTCTGGATCTGCAGGTGCGCGAGCGCCGAGTGGAGGAGGGTCACCGTGAGGATATTTGAGTGCCAGAGGTCGCCGAGGAGTGTCGGGAGTCCCAAGGTCTTCCGCCCGCATCAGATGGTGCATCATACACTATCATACATTGTCCTTTTGTCTTTGACTGTTGGCGTCCTCGGACGAGTCAGTGGCTCGCGAAGATGCCGTCGCACGATGCACGCGGAAACATCCCATCCTTCTTGCCACTGCTCATCCTCTGCCCATTCTCTCACTTGCCAGCATGCACGCGATTCTTGCCATAGTCTGTGTCTTGACCTTCGTTCTGATGTTATCACTCTGCCATGGCCGTCGCCTGCGGCGTACTGAGAAGGCCAACTCGCGCAGAGTACCCTTCCTTTTCTCTGCAACTGCCGTGTTGAAACCCCAGCGCACGACTCAACTTGAACTGCTCGTGCCTTCGCCCCCCGATGGTGACTTCCGTGGAGAGCCGACGATTCTTCGTGAATTCTTCCACGAGACTACCCGGTGAGTTACTTGTCGGTTCACAATACCGCATGTTTCATGACTCACTGACTGCAGCTCTCTTAGATCGACCAGAGATACTGATATCGTTCCTTTACCGTCACCCAAGCCGGATAGTACATCGAGCAGCACAGACGACTCAAGCAACCTCACTCCATCGTCACCACAAGCTATCCCCTCACACGCATTCTCCGTTCCCTACGCCACTCTGTCTAGCGGTCATGCTTCAGGAGCATCCCCGAACACCGGAGCCATCCCCAATACTGAACCGACACCACATCCCCAGAACGCTCCGCGCTCCTCTCGCAATACACCGCTCAAGATCTCACTCTGTGAGCGTGACGGCAATACACATCGGAACGTGTATTCTGAAGACTCCCACCCGTTTCGTCGAAATCGGGAAGGTTCTAGTGCCGCTTCGAGCGGCGTGTCCGCACCCAGGGTAAGAGAGCCTTCTTATGTCGACCACGAGATCATATTGATTCTCCGTCGTAGAGACTCATTAGGAACAGGGTGGTTCGGCCCGCGCCGGAGGGAGAGGATGCACCTTCCGGTATCGAAACTACCTGGTTCGAGATATCCGGAACTAATCCAATCCAGCATCCGCCGGATTTGACTGCTCAGGGAAACTTACAACCAGGGGATCTGTTCTACTATCGACATGTCACCGATGAAGAGCGTTCGCGACTCTGGATCTGGGTTGATGATGATGGAGATGAGGGTGGTCCTCGCTGGGAGGAAGCGAAGATCGGTGATCCACGCAAGAAGGATTCAAGGCTTCTAACGCTTACAGAGAAGAGGAAGAATCCTTCCTGGATTAGTGCGAAGTGGTACGCTCGACGGGCGCATCAGCGTAAGTGATCCATCCAAGACGTCCCGACCTGTGCTGACCGTAGTCTCCCAAAGACCGTTTGTAATGACACCTTGCTTCGTTCTGAATGCATCAATGTGCTGCTAGTGCTACCTTTCCTCCTGTCTATTGTTTTGCAACCCTTTACGATATACCATCTTATGCTTTGACAGCGTAAGCACCTTTCGTTTGTGCTTCCACTCTACATAAACGCGGGGAGCCATGCGCAGGTCTCCTGAACACAGACCACGACATCACGTCTCCTCATCTATCGCGAGTAGCGGAGCAGCCTGTTCCGTCTTAGTCCAAGCTGATGTCGTCAGACTCAGACCAACCGCAACACCTTCCTCGATCTGTATTGACTGCATTCCCAATGAGCCAAGCTGACCAGGTATCGTTGCCGCCGTTGGCAGAATACCGGCTGTCCCAGAGCGCCATTGAGCAGCTTGGGCGCATCAGGTGCGTCTAGTTCACAATGCAATAAGAGACGTGCTCATAGAATGAACAGCGATGCAAGTGACGAGGATGCTGAAAGCGCTTATGCCGATGCTCTGCAGGAATTGGAGGCTTTGAACTCGTGCAATGCAGCCTTGTATAGGGCAGTCCTCGATCTCAAGCGTGGATTGGTAAGTGAAATCTTGCGAAGTAGAATCGTGGCTGACCGAGCTACAGAGATCGCTGGATACTCGTATGTCTCACATAGAGGAGGAACTTACCGCCGTTCGTCAAGACTGCGACAACTATACACGGCCAGCTCGACTTTCATATCGACAAGCTCAAGGTAATGTCTCGAGAGAAACCCTCGGGCCTCTAATCAACAATCGTATACAGGACAACTAAAGCGTGAGCGAGACGCACTTGAATCGTTCCGCCATCAATGGGAAGACTGGTTGGAGCGGCTGACGTCTCGTGTACACTCTATGGAACTCGACGTCAGTGTCCTCAAGACTCGAAGCGTGCTCAACGAAGGCAAGGAAGATCTGGAAGATGTTCTGGCTACAATTCGTGTCTGGGCCGAGAAAACGACAGAGAGATTAGATACGCTCGAAGAAGACGTGACAAGGGCCACTCATACCTTGCAGCAGCTTCATGACACATCGCACAGTCCCTCATCTTTCTTCCACATCCCCTACGCGTGTCAGGCACCACCACCTCCATCTTCTGACTCCGAAGCACCATTCACGAACTCGTCAGAAGGTGGGTCATCGCGAGGTTTCTCGTTGGCGGATGAGCTTTCTTCGGATGGGATGTCGCAACCTTCCGACACCTCGCACGCAGCAGAGGTGAGCAGCATTTAGCTTTCTAGGGTTCTCCCCGATGTCCTCACCGCGTCGATAGCATCGTGTTTCTCAATCTAACAGCTCGCGCCGCCCCGTATCGAGCCTCTCGCAAACGCATGGGCATCAGGTTGGTTGCTACAGCTGTATATTCGCTTCGCACGCCGTGTTCATCGCCCCGTTAGGCGTTTCCCGCTGTTAGCTCTTCACCATCTAAGACTCCACGCATAGATGACCCACGCTCAGCGGGCACAGCCAATTGCGCTTCACGAAGGTCCAGCGTGCCAACACACGCACCCACCACTTCGTGCTCACGCGAGCAACATAAATCGCGAGGCGATTTCGTCGCCATGGTTATCTGTTATGTACTCGGCCATTATCTGGTATTTGTCCCAACATCTACTTTCGGTTATAGGTGTATACTCATGATGCGTCCTCAGGCTGCTATGTACACCGCGTTGTATCCCGAACCGCAGGGGTCACGCGTCACCAAGACAGTCGGCCAACCATATGTGGACAACAACCCCTTCCCGAGCGATCGGATCTTGAAGGTGTGGTCTCGAGTATACGCTGCCTTGGGCGTTGTGCGCTTGCGTCGAAGCCTGAGAGATATGGCCGTGGCAGAGCCATGGCTTCTCGTGCACGTTGCGTGGGCGGTATTGGAGTATGCGCCGGCGCTCGGGCATCGATTGCGAGAGTACGCCGCCCCCAGAGGGAGTACGAATCCCGTTTGGGAGGACGCACTCCGTCGTACCCACTGATCATGGTGCGCTTTCCTGATAGGATGTATGTACCTCGTGGTGAAGCCCACAGTCCCGAGTATGAATAATCGATCATCACTGTTCTCGTGACGTCTGATTCTGGTGTCAACTACCCTTATCGGAATCATCAATGAAGTGCAACGAACAGTCATTCGCGATCCCTCCCTCGGTCCATCTTTGTCCTGGTTTTTACTCTCCTCGTCACTGTGCTTCCGGTCTCTCCATGGACGTGCCCAAGGGCAAACACTTGTGCACCTGTAGCCAATGTCGCCAATATTGTTGGTCGGATTCTCAAGGTCAAGAACACCCAGGGCGGCTCTGGAAAGGTGCGGCAACCGTCCGGAACCACGCCGCTGAGGACGACTTGCGAAGGGCGCGGCTTGAAGAAGAGAATGAGCGGCGGATTGCAGCCTCTATCGTCCTAGCCATGACCAACTCGCGCGAACAAGATTTACTCCATGCAGGACGTACGGTGGAGAGAGAGCCTTCTCCTGAAGTGCCGCAATCGGAAGGACGGGTGGTATGCACAATTTCTAGAGACCATTCTGCAGATTGGCCGACTATGTACCACAGGACGCCTCCCCGATATCTACAAGCTCAAATCCCGACCATGCTGGCGACGATCCCAAAGCGGAGGTTCGTGCTGCACAGTATTAGTTAATCGTGTTTGACATAGCTAACGCTCTCTTATACGTGTTGCAATAGACCCGACGAAGCATATTCAGCCGACTCTCCACCCTGGAAGCTCTACTGCACGCGCAACGAAGGCGCATCCCAGCGACCTTCACACTTGAGTTTAGCTCGTCTCCTACGTCCGTGCGGGACCCTATGCCTGAGCTCAAGAGCATTGGGGCCGAAAACTCCCTATACCACGGAATCAAGGAGACTCTCCTGCAGTATAAGAACGAGCTGGAGCAAATGGAACTCACTGGTGACAAGGATCTTGATCATCGACGAGCCGCCCTGCAACGAAGGGTAGTCGCACATCTGAATCTCTTAGAACGGCGCAAGGCCGATGCTTGGGATGAAGAAGTCGTGCGCATGCTACTGGCGGAGCTACCGTCAACTAGCGGTCCAATGGTTGTGCGCAAGGGTGCGTGCAGCTTCTCTGGCATGGTTACCAGATATCTAACACCAGAGTAGATATCCTAGCTTCCTCGCGGACAAGAAAGATGGAGCCTTGGTTGCTTGCCGGACTTTTCATGACGTCCGTACTCCATACGTTAGCCGCCGTATCGAGGGCGGACTTGCAGTTTGTACTATCCGCTCTACAAGCCATGCTTTACGGCGCGTTTGTCTACTGCAACGTCTCGGCTGGTTCCCCCCCTTCCCTCACTGCCGCTCAAACCCTCTTGTTGAAAGAGATCCCCTCCGACATCAGAACCGTCCTCTCGAAGCTGGATCTAGAATCTCCTATTATCCGCTTTGCCGCCTGTCCTAAATGCCATCGCACCTACCCTCCCAACCCGCGTCGCCCGAAGCAGCCGTATCCAAGAAGGTGTACGAATGAAGAAACAGATAAGGGTATTTGCCATGAGCCGCTCATTGCCGGTGATACGTCGAACCTCCTCAAGACATATCCCTTCCACTCCATGAACGTCTGGCTAGCCAACTTGCTCTCGCGCTCTGACCTACTCCAGCTGGCCAGGAATGCGTGGAACACAGTGCCGTCTGCTCCCTCTCACTGGAGGGATATCTGGGACGCACCTCTACTGCGACAATTTCTTGGTCCGGACGGACGAACGCCGTTCTCTCGTCAACCCGATGGTGCCGTGCATCTCGTCTTCAGTATGTTCATCGACTGGTTCAATCCGTTCGGCAACAAGAAAGCCGGCAAATCCCATTCCATCGGCGTCATCTACCTCGTCTGCTTGAATCTTCCCCCTCATTTGCGTTACCGTCCAGAAAACATCTACTTGGCTGGCATCATCCCTGGGCCTTCGGAACCAGATGTTACACAGCTGAACCACTATCTCCGACCTCTCGTCGATGAGCTTCTTGACCTATGGCACAGGGGATTGTTGTTGAGCTGCGCTGGCGTAGGTTGGCTGATCCGCGCTGCCGTGGTCCCCCTCGTCTGCGACCTTCCTGCCCTTCGGAAAACCGGCGGGTTTGCCGGTCATTCGGCTCATCAGTTCTGTTCGTTCTGTCTCTTGGACAAGCACGAGATCCACAACCTCGATCGTCAGTCTTGGCCACGGCGCAGCCGTGTGGAACATTACGAATATGCGAGACAGTGGCGGGATGCCGCTACGGAGAAAAA
>WAHA01000059.1:0-47812 GCA_008973685.1 Trametes sanguinea
GGGAGCAGAGGTCTCTGCGGGGGCAGCTGTATCCGACATTGGGCTTGAGCGAGCAGTCGCACGGATGGGGGTGACTGTGAGAGAACTGACCAGGAGCGGGCGTGTAAAAGCCGTCGGCGTCTTTCTGCATGGCTGGCGGAGGTGGGAGTAGAGGAGGACTGGGCTTGGTAGCTATAGGATGCTGCAGTGTATGCGCTCGTCTAAGCAGCCGACTTATTACTCGAATACGCGACTTTGTCGGTGGCGATCTTCGATCGGAGATCAAAGCCTCTCTCTTATCTTATCTTCAAACTCCCGCTTACCTCGACCTTTACGCTCTCTTGTATTGTACCACCACTCTCCGCCTGCATATACAAGTCGTCCACCGAGTGTCTTGGACCAACAATCAGCCTCCGAACGCACTCATCCTCTAGATCACGGAGTAAATACGACTCGCCATCGAGACGGTGTGAGCGTGTCTTCAAATCGGTCAGTACCCGACCTCTGCAGTATACCCTCCCGCAGACCTACACTCCCATGAGCGACATGAACTATACCTCTCTCCTCCAACGCATACAGAAGGGCTTATCTGTCGTGGAGCTCGTGCACACCTCACACCCGCGCTGGCCCCTTCCACCGCACCCAAATCCCCCGCCTTCCCCGACTCTCCAGATATCTGTCCTCGACTCTTCGTTCAACCCGCCTACCCTCGCCCATCTCGCACTCGCGAACACTGTGCCTCCACCTCCCACGGTCGAGGTCTTGACCCCACCCTCCGCTTCGTGCGACTTCGATGCCCGACTCCTCCTGCTCTCTGTTCGGAATGCGGACAAGCAGCTGAAGCCGGGAGACGCGACGTACCAGCAGCGAATCGAGATGATGATTCTTCTCGCACAAGACCTAGCCCGCTCGCGCGCACGAAACATCCCCGCCGCCCGCGAGACGGTCCCTGAGGCAGCCCCGCACGAGCCGAACGTCGCAGTTGCCATCATCGACGAGCCGACCTTCGTCGGCAAGTCCGCCATCCTGCGCGACTTCCTCTCGAAACGGATCACCGAGCTCCTGGGACCCGCCGAGGTTGCTTCGGCTTCCTCGAGCGTACCCCCGCCTTCGCCAAAGCTCACCTTCCTGATGGGCACCGACACCATCGTGCGCCTCTTTGCGCCGCGCTACTACGCGGATGAGAAGAGCATGATGGCGGCACTGCGACGGTTCTTGTCTCCGGAAGGCGACGACGCTCGCGTCGTTTGTGCCAGGCGGGTCAGTCGCGGTGTTCCCCGTGCGGAGGAGGAGAGGATAGAAGTTGAGATGTCCGAGTTTGCTCGCAAGATCGTTCCCATACAGAAGCTGTCTTTTGTTGACATTGGGGAGCGGGAGTGCACGTTCAGCAGCAGCGAAGTTCGGGAGTCGCTCGCGAAACGCGACGAGCGCTGGAAAGCCATGGTCACACCTAGCATTGCCGAGTACATTACTTCGAGGACGCTGTATACATCCGTTTGAGAAACTAGCTTCGACTCAAACGGCACACTTGGCAAGCACTTTGGAGAGAGTAAGAAATCTATTATCGAGATGCAATACATGAGGAACGTAAGAGACATGAGACGTGCAGAGATGATATACGACGATGCAGATGACACAATTCGAGTTCGACGACGACGACGCGAGCAACCACCAAGAGACCATTAGACCACTAGTACGAGATATATGGGAGAGAGGGTATTTATGCGGTAGCCTGAGCGAAGGCGATGGCAGTGGTCTAAAGAAAGGGACAGTTAGTTACATGCTAAGAGGGCAAGCAACAGAACGTGTACTCACGTCAGAATGGCTCAGCGAGATGTGGACCTTCTTGATGCCCTTGGCCTCCGCGGCGGCCTTGGCCTCACCGTGCAGGATGACCGTCGGGACACCAGAGGCGTCGGGGAGGATCTCGATATCCTTCATCGCAGCGGCAGCGCCCTTCGACGCGACGCCGAGCGACTTGAACACGGCCTCCTTACCGACCCAGCGAGCGGCGAACGAGGAGGCTGGCGATGGCTGCGAGCGGCAGTACGCGATCTCCGCCTCCGTGAAGTTACGCTCAACGAACGTGGGGTTCGACGATGGGACAGCTGAGATCAGCTCTACGAGGTAGATAAGTAAATGTAGTCATTGCACCGATATGAGTCTGCATACCTTGGTCAACGCCTACGCCAGCGGTGTTTTGCCTCGACATGACCTCCGTGACAGCAGGAACAATGGCGGTATCGACCTTCGGCTTGGTCTCCATCTTAGCCGTGAACTCGTAGGTGCCCGTCTTGGGGTTGTACTGAGCACGAGCCAAGGGGTTGAGGAGGACGTCGGCCTCGAGGTCTTTGCTGTAGGGCGGGGCCTCCTTGACGCGCACGAGACTGTTGGAGATCATCATCTCGCTCATCGCCTTGTAGCAGAGGCGCTGGCGGTGACGGTTCTTGGCCTTGTACGCCTCGTAGACCGAAGGCTCGAGGGCAGCGAGCAGGTAGCGGGGGTGGATGACCATGCAAGTACCGCCGACTTGGCCGAAACCGAAGGAGGACTGAACAAATACGGTCAGTACGAGGTGCAATGCGTCAGTTCATATGACTGTACGGACCATGATGCCGGCGCGGATACCATCGGTGTGGATCGTCTTCGACGGGAAGATGAGGTACGTGTACTTCTTGAAGTTCGCGTCGATGTTGCTGCAAAGAAAGTTGAGTACCTCAGATTTGTGGTCCATTGAAAGTACTTACTCAGCGTTGCGGTTGCCCGGGACGATACCGGCTTCCACACTCTGGAGAAGGCCAGCCAGTTGCCAAGCAGCGGATCCACCCTTCGAGTGACCGCAGAGGCTCTTCTGCGCCATAATCGGCACCGCATTGCCGTTGGTGCGACCAAGGTTCGTGAAGACGTCGTTCCAGATGTGCGTCTCGTTCTTCTCCTGTATGTTGGGATGTAAATTAGTATCTGCAGCTGCTACGACTGTGCTGTTACTTACGTTCGCGCCGGTACTGGTACCGTGAATGGACAGGACACCGATGTCGTCGGCGGTAAGGCCCCAGACTGCGAGAGCACGGCGGAGGGGAGCAACACGAGGGTCGGTACCCTCGAGCATACCGTAGGTGGAGAGGGCATCCTTCTCTTGACGAGCTGCCTCCTTCTCCATGTCGGCAATGCGGGACGCGATGTAGTCGCTGTCGGGGGCATTGCCACGGCTCTTGCGGAACTCGATCTCGTCCTGCAGCTGCTGACGCTCGTTCTCGAGCCACTGAGCGATCTGCTTGCGACGGAACGACAGCTGGCGCGAGCGGTAGGTGATATCGAGGAGCGGAGAAGCGTGACCAGTGTGAACCTCGCGAGCAATGGAAAGGGCACCACGACCAGGGGCAGGGACCGAGCGGCCAGCCTTGTCACTGTAACAACAAATCAGTCAAAATCTAGACAAATCAGAACCATCGGGGACTTACGTTGAGGTCGAAGTGAATCCGACGATACCACGAATCGGGCATCCAAGCTCGATGGCAGTCTTGGCGCTCATCAGGACGTGGACACCAGTTCCCTGCGCTTCCATAAACTGCGGTATTCGTTAGTACGATATACACTGTGACCGAAGGCTTGTGACTTACGCCTGAGCGCGTGGTGGTGGCCGGGCGCGACATCTCAGTGGGCTCACGGCCCATCGCGAATTCGGTCTCGGCGTTGCTAGTAGCCTTCATGTTCGCGAACTCGTACGAGCCCTCCTCACTGAGATCGTCGAAGCCGCCAGCAAGCATGACCTTCGCCTTGCCCGAGAGCAGAGTATCGCAGGCAATCTCAATCGACTGGAGCGCGGTAGCACTACAGGAACAGTATCAGCTACCTGGGCGCAGCACTTATGGGAGAGGTACATACCAAGCACCGACAGGGATTTTAATCGGTCCGCTCGAAGACAAGAGGAGCAAGTTGACCCATCCCGCAGTGGTGTTGATGAACCTAAAGACCATGAGTCCGACCTCTCGACAAACGGTAGATATGCAACTCACGTTTCCTGCAGAATGTCGTTCTGAACCTCCTTCTCGTCACGGCGATCCTTGAACATGCGGGAAAGACTCTCCATGCCACCCATACCGCTGCCGATAGCCGTGCCGACCTCCGAGGGATGCATGTGCTGGTACAGTTCGTAGGGGTCGGTAATACCAGACATGTTCAGAGCCTCAGCAGCGCACACGAGTGCCCACAGGGTGGTACGGTCGACCTGCGCGATGATGTCGGAGGGGATACCGTAACGTCCAGCGTCCCAGCCTGTGGGAATCTGCCCAGCAACGGTGCGGCTGAACTTGAAGGCCTTGGGCACGTAGATGCGAGCGCCCTTCTTGAACTTGACGAACCACTGGCCACCTTCGCCGGCCCAGATGTCGCACTTGTCGCCGTGCTCGTGCTTGAACTTCTCGGCGTCAGCCTGGGCCGTCTCGAACGGCTCGAGGTCGTGGAGGATCTCAATCTCTTGGTTGAAGACCTTCTTCTTGGGGTCGTAGCCACGGAACAGCTCGGGTTCTGAAGGGTGATCAGATCCTGCTGATATTCTGACTTGCAAAGTAGCACTTACCAATGAGGCGGACACCAGCATGAGCCAGGATGTCCTTCTCGTAGCGACCGCGGACGTCCTTGTCGTCGACAGGCTCACCAGACTTCGCGTCTACCCAGCCAACGTACAAAGAGCCATCCTTGAGACGACCGTCGAAGTGCTTGATGTATCCCATCATCCACGCCATCTCGATGCAACCCTCGATGGTAAACTCGCCACGCGCTTCCATCTCCCAGCGAGTACGAGAGCTACCCCAGGGGCCGACCTCGGCGAAGCCGGTGACGACGATGACCTTCTCGAGATCCAACATGCCACGCAAGTGGGACAGATCGGCAAGGGACTCCTGAGACTCGAGGGCGGGGAAGTTGAACTGGAAGTTGGCACGCGGCGTGACATTGACGGTCTGCAAAACGCGCTCGGCCTCGACACCGTTGATCGTCTTGAAGTCGGCGGCGTTGTCGCGCGCGATGGCACGGCGGAGTTCGCTCTTCTTCTGCAAGTCGGTACGAATGCGAGTCGTGATCTCAGCGAGATCTGGCAGGCGGTCCATACCACCGTTGAGGTCTGCCCAGATGGGCTCGACCTGCGTAATGCTGAAA
The DNA here is from genome assembly GCA_008973685.1 of Trametes sanguinea. Classification (NCBI taxonomy): domain Eukaryota; kingdom Fungi; phylum Basidiomycota; class Agaricomycetes; order Polyporales; family Polyporaceae; genus Trametes; species Trametes sanguinea. Next base: position 5,137 of record WAHA01000059.1, read on the forward strand.
AGAAGAGGGTGCATCAAGCCGAGGATGTTGAACGCCATCTCCTTGGCGGAGAACGTGCGGACACCATGACCTTCAAGCTCGTGTGCAACGGTGTTCGTGGCGCTCATCAGGCCAGTTCCACGCGTCCACCTGTTGACGTTGTTAGCAAAATTCCGGAAGTTTTTGCATATCACATACCCAATGACAGCACCCGCAAGGCAGAGGTACTCGCCCCAGCTCTCGCTGTTCCAGCGGTTGAATAGAGTCTCCAAAGAGATCTTGGACTCGGAGTACAAGCCGTCGTTACCGAACAAACCATGGTTGGGCGACAGAGGCAGGATGACCTGCGTGGGACGCGTGACGAACTGACGGCTCGCTTTCTTGTTCTTGACAGCGCCGAGCAAGCGGAGCAGGTTGACAAGCATGATGCGGTGGGCCAGCTCGGACTTGTCGTCGATGCCGTCGATTTCGCGGCCATTCTCGGGAACGGCGGCGAAGGGCAGAATGTAGTCAAGGTCAAGACCGAGAGTGGAGTAGATGTAGTCGACGAGAGCCTCGACGTCTTGCTTGGAGCCCTGGTTGAAGGGTACGACGGTCAATGCGGAGCCCTTGCTGCCGAAGCGTTGGAAGATGTCCTGGTAGTACTCGACGGTCGCACGGCTGTAGCGAGAGGTCGTGATGACCACGTGTGCACCACCGGACAGGAGACCCTTCACGATCTCAACACCAATGGAACCCTTGCCGACACCGGTCAACAACGCATTCTTGTCCTTGAAGCTGCTGCCCGAGGTGGCGATCTCGTGGAGGATGTCGAGGTACACGCCAGTGAGGTTGCTGCTGTACTCCCAGTTGGTGCCAACCTTGCGCTTCAGGTGCAGAAGAGGCACTTTGTCGGCAGAGACGGACGCGACGTTGGAGACCTGAGGGCGAAGGAAGGTGGAGGACGAACGACGAGTCCGGGGAGCACCGTGGCGGGTGCGGGACTCCGGACGCTTGCGCAGCGACCGGACGACACCCTCGTAGAGCGCCTTGATGCGGTTCTTCTGCTCCTCACTGATCTCGGGCTGGGACTTCACGACGTTCCAGAGCTTGAGAACGTCATCCTGGATCTTCTGGATGTTCGTGGGAGCCACGATCTGGTCGCCGCTCGCCATCTCCTCGACATACGCCTCAAGCTTACGAACGTTCTCACGGACCACCTCCTTGTAGATGATGTCGCCCTTCTCCGTGACCTCGGTGTAAGGCGCCGTCGGGAACGTCACTGTGGGATCAAATCAGCTTCAGCCTAGCAAACATTGTGTAATGTTACTCACCGTCCTTGTAGACTGGCGGCTGGTTGACGACCTCCTTGCAGTTGTCGATCAGCTGCTGTCCGAACTGCTTGGCTAGGCGGTAGGTCTCGCCACGGCTGGGGTCGCACTGGTCGATGTAGTACTGCATGTAGGTGACCAGTTCGGGATCGGCACGGTTCATGATAGCGATGCAGCGCGCGGTGATCTCACGGTCGACGGTGGTGAGACGGCCGAAGATGATGTCGTAGAACATCAACAGCGCATCCTGGCGCACCCAGTTCCACGAGGAGTCGAAGTGGCGAGCCTTGAGAGGGTCGAAGACGGGCTGGATGCCGTCGATGTACATGTCGCCGTGCTCCTTGGCGATCGCGTCCAAACGAGCCTGGAGCTGCTGGGAGTTCGCCTTCTCAGCGTCGTACTTGATCTCGCCAGCACGGGAGTCCTTCTTGAGGTAGCGCATCCAAAGCTCGATCTGCTGAGCAGCAAGTTGCTCCTGCTCAGCCTGGAACTTGAGGAACTCCTCGCTGTTGATCACAGCACCTCCGGCACCGCCAGCGGCGCCGCCGGCAGCAGCACCGGACGAGAGAGAGATGCCAGAGCGCTGGGCGTAGATCGCGACAACGCCGTCCAACCAAGCCTTCGCTTCCGCCTCAGAACCGAGACGCTTCGGCGGCTCCATGGTCGCGGCGAGCAGAAGGACACCATCGGCACGAGAGGGGCCCAGACCCCACGACTTGGACAGGTAGGATTTGATGGCAGAGAGGTTGAAGCCACCAGGCATCTTACCACCAATGAGGCGAGAGATGAGTCCAGAAGTGTACTTGCCGAGAGTACCGGCGAAACCGACACCCATGGATGAACCAAGCTCCTCGAGCGGAAGCTCCTCTGCCTTCTCAGGCGCGGACGTGAACTCGAGCTGAAGGTCGCCGAGAATCTCGTTCTGCATGGTCGACTTGCCACCGACGAGGTCCTTGATACTCTTCGACAGAGGAATCTCCTCGACCTTCTTCTTGAGCTTCTGAGCGATGATCGCGACGAGGACGTCAATCGCCGTCAAGGGGACGTCCTCGATGCTTGCAGCGGCAGCCGCGGGAGCGGGAGCAGCGGCCACAGGCGCAGCAGAGGCGGCAGGGGCGGCCGCAGGGGCTGAAGGAGCGGAGTCCGCATCGCTCGACTCGGCGGGTGCCTCAGGCTCATCCTCGAACTGGTAGTAGACCTCCTTGGTGTTCTTGGCATGGCACAGGATGATGCGGCGATGAGTGACAGAGTCGTCCTGGGTCTCGTACTTGGCCTTCAAGGTACGGGTCGCCATACCAGTGAGCGTCGGGGAAGGACCAATCTCGATGAAGCGCTCGAAGCGGTACTGAGTGAAGAGGATGTCCTGGGTCTCGATCCAGCGCACAGGGGAAGCGAACTGGTACGCCAAGAGCTCGACGAGGATAATATACGCGAGCTTCTGACGCTGCTCCGGCGCGCCCCAATTGTCCTGGTCCCACTTCCTAAGCACCTTGTCCAGGCGAGGGGAGAGCGTCTGGTCGTAGATGAGCTGAGCGTACTCCTTTGTGACCTGGAACGGCTTCGCGACAAGGTTAGGAACGTATTTGCCGACAAGCGTGTCGGGGTCCAGGTGCGTAGGGTTGATCTTCTTGGAGAGGTCTACAGCGCGTATTAGGATATGCACAGAGGATCAGAGAACAAGCGCACTTACATGCACGGAACGGCATAACACCGGCCCAGAGGTAGCGGGAGTGGAAAGGCACGTCGATACCAGGGAGAGGAATCGTCGCGAACCCACGCTCCAGCTTGATGTAACCCTGCTTGGCCTGCTGCTCCTTGGCCTTCGCAAAGCAAGAGTTGACGATCTCGCCGAGCATCTCCTTGACCTGATCCACGGTGAACTTCTCCGTCAACTAAAGGGGGGGTTAGTCCTGCAACAATACTACAGGCGTCATACCCCGTACCTTGGCAATGTCGATCTTCTCGATCTTCAGGTAGTTCAGGACATTGGTCAACGTCTGGAGAGCAAGAAGCTCGCCGGCACAGACGTATTGTTGACCCTGAAGAAGTTGACATGAGCAAGAGGCATAGTCCGGAGAATCAGCATGAACGTACCTCGACGTTGAAGTTGACAATCTCGAGGAGGCAGCCAGTGCGCTGAGCAATGTCGTCGACGACTTCACGCAGGGCGGCATCGTTGAACGTCTTGGAGATGCGGCTCGGGTTGACCGCGCACATCGCGTAGTTCGAGCGGTTCTGGGCGTCACGCTCGACGGCACGCTGCATGGTGATACCACGGTAGAACACGACGTCGACGAGCGAGGAGATCGCAAGCACGTCGGCGATGGAGGCAAGGGCGGAGTACTCTCCGAGCGAGTGACCAGCGAAGGCAGAGTCCCTCTGAACGAGGCCCTTCGAGCGCATGTCCTCGAACGCGGCGCGCTCGGTCACCACAAGGGCGATCTGAGCGAACTGCGTTGCGAAGAGCAGGCCGTTCGGGTGGCTGAAGGTGTAGCGCTGGGTGCGGACGTTGATGTCGCCGAACAGAGGGAGCGTCTTGACGTTGCCATCCTTGTCCATGGTGTCGTAGGTCATGTCCATGTAACGCTGGCGGATGGCCTGGCCCTTGATACCACCGAAGTGGATGGTCTTCTCCTTCGGATTATCCTTGACGATCTCGATGATCGAGAAGCCGTACACGGCAGTCAAGTGCGCGTCGGCAGCGTCCCAGACGGAACGAGCAGCGGGGGAGTTGTTGTACAAGTCCATACCCATGCCCGGCTCCTGAGAGCCCTGGCCCGTGAAGACGTAGACGGTGTTGGGTTGAGCAATCTCCGCAGTACCAGCAAGGACCTTCTCGCCGCGGCTGTTGACGGTCTCAACGGTGACGAAGAAGTTGCCGTCGCGCATGCCGGTATGCTTGATCTTAACCTGCAGCTCGTCGCCCGGCAGCACCATACCGACGAAGGAGACATCGTAGCTGGAAAAAAAAGTAGTGGTGAGCAAAAATCCGAGCGCCCCAAAGGGCATCGTCACTTACGCAATGACACGCTCAGGCTTGCCCTGCGCAACAACAGTCTCGACGTAGCGGCGGGTGGCCGCGCTAGACCACATGCCGTGGGTGATCGTACCCGGCAGCGCGGCGTAGTCGGCGAAGTAGGGGTTGACGTGAATCGGGTTGAAGTCCCCAGACACCTTCGAGTACGGCTCGTTCGTGGCAGGAGTGGTGAACACGGCGCTGTTCTGGGGGGTCATAGTGTAGCCCTCGTTCGAGAGCGGGCTGACGAGGCCCTGAGGCTTGCCATGGCGCTGGAGGTACGCGACAACGGGGTTGCCGCGGGAGTCGTCCTGAAGGAAGTCGACGGAGCCGACCTTGACGAGACGCTTGATCTGGTCGCGGACGAATACCTCGCCAGAAACGTTCACGTTCTTGTAGCACGTCTTGTTGCGGTAGGTGACCTCTGAACGCACACGGAAGACGAGAGTGGTGCCAGCCTGGAGGGGCTTGGTCTCATCGTCCCACTCGAACCACTCCTTGGACAAGAGGACACCGACGGCGGCCTCGGTAGGCACCTCGACGAGGTAATCGGGCTCCTCGAGGACCTCGAAAGTGTTCTCGTAGTCGTCGAAGCGGCCGCGGTAGAGGAAAGAAGAAACGACCTCAATGACCCGCTCGTTGTCGCGGATGACATATCCCTTGACCTTGACGGTCTTGCCAGCATCGCTGTTCGTGACACCGACAATGCGCGCCTCGGCCTTGCATACATCGCCAGCCTTGAGCGGCTTGGCACCCTCGAGAAGACGGAAGCCGTTCGAGAGGTGCACAAGCTTGAGAAGATCACCGTCGATCGAAGCGGGGAAGATCGCCTTCATGATAGCCTGTAATAGGGAGTCAGTATATGCCCACACTACACAGCAATGTACCGCGACATACCTGCCAGCCGGTAACAATGGCGAAGTCCATCGGAGCGAGAGGTGTGTCAGTACGGGCAGACTTGAACGCCTCGCCCTGGTTGCCGACAACAGAGCAGAACGACTCAATGTCGTCCTCGTCGATGGTGACCTCGGGACCAGTGAAGGTGTCCCGCACGTTGATCTCGGGGAGAACCTCGTTGTCCCCGAACCACAGCTTCCAGTAGAACTCCTTGATGCGCTTGTTGCGGTCGTCGGACACCTCGTGGATCGGGTTGAAGCCCATGGAAGGCTTGTAGACGAAAAGGAGGTTCAACGGGACAGCCACGCCACGACGCTCCTCAAAGACGGTCACGGTGATGATCGACTTCGAAGCGTCGAAGGACGCCTCGATAGCCTTGAACGAGGGGTTGTGCTCGCCGTGCGAACGCGCAGCACCGAAGACGGTGATCTTCGTCGGGCGAGACCCATCGGTCTCAACGACGACCTTCTGGCCCTTGCGGGGAGCGAAGAGGCGCTGCATGTGGTTGTCGACGTACGCGGTGCCTTGCACGATGGTCTTCGAGGTGAGAAGAGCACGGGCCCAGCTCAACTCGGGACCAGCGATGGTCTCGAGCCATGCCGAGGTCTGCGGCACATTCTCGCCGACGAGGTAAGTCGCGGTGTTGTTGGCGACTGCAGGGGCGATGGCAGGGCGAGTCACAGAGGGCGCGGGCGCCAGGTACTCGACGGTCGGGATCTTCGACTGGTCACCGTTATAGAGGCGTTCGACGAGCTTCTCAACGAGCTTCGAGGTGATGTTGCCGAGCAAGTCCTTGATAGGCTCATCCTTGATGATGGAGTGCTTAGCTGCAACGGGGCCCTGCAGGATGCAAACACGCTGCGGGTCCTGGTCGAAGACAGCGTCGATGTCCTCCGCAGCCCAGAGAGAGTCCTATATCAGGTGTGTCCGTCAGCAGAACGCTCCACATAGAGTCACAGTCACATACCTTCTTGAACCAGACCTCGAAGTTGGCGTCGAGGATGGGGATGAAGGGAGCGGGCTTCTGGCCGGGACGCTGCGAGATGGCCAGGAAGTACGCCTTGTCCTCGGAAGCAAGGAGCTGCTCGGTCGCCGCGGGGTACTTCTTGAAGAACTCCTCCACGAACGCCTGAGGCTTGTCGAGCACGGAGTAAGATTGGAGGATCGACGCCTTCGCGCCGCCACCGTTGACACCGGCGAAGCGCTCCTCAACGCGGCGCAGCCAGTCGCCAGTGAGGTTGCGGAGAGAGATGTCGATCCAGCGCTCCTGGTGGGCGACGTACATCAGACGGATCATGCGGAGGGTGACCTCCTCGTAGGTCATGTCGGCGATGTCCTCGACGACTGAGCCGTCCTTCTTCCAGCCGAACCAAGGCTTGGCGAAGTCCTTGTTGAGCTTCGCGATGATCTCGGCACGGCGCTCAGCGAGCCACGCAGCGCGCTTCTCCTTCGGGAGCTTGAACACGGTGTCGTCGAACTCCTTCCAGAGCTTGACACCGCGAGTGGCGATCTTGTGGATGGGCTCGCCGAGCTCCGAGCGGACAGTGAGAATACCGCCGGTCTCCTTGGTGTAGGTGCCCTCCCACTGCGAGTCGTCAACACCAGACGCAGCGACGATGAGGTCCTTGACAGAGGAGCTGGTGTGCGCCTCCTTCGCGACCATGACGCGGCTCGCAAAGAGGAAACCGTCGAAAGGCATCGGCTGGAGGCCGAACTTCTCGACGGACCAGTCTCCAGTGAGGTACGGCCAAACGTCATCGGCACCGCCGAAGCCGGAGCCACCGACGAGGATGAGATTGGAGTGCTGGCGGATAGCGCCGTACGTAGCAAGGATGGGCTGGTGGAAGTCCTCGCAGGAGTGGTGACCACCGGCACGGCCACCAGTCCACTGCATGATAACGGGGAAGTCGGGGTTCGAAGCGGCAATGTTGATGACCTGGCGGATACCGTCGACGGAACCAGGCTTGAAGGAGACGTGCTTGATGCCGCTAGCGCGGAGGGCCTCGATGATCTCGGCGGCCTTCTCCGTGCTGGGGATGCCGGCAGCAACACAGAAGCCCTCGATGGGGATGCCCTCCCGACGCATCTCCTGCCAGAGCGGGAACTGGAAGCCGAACTGACGAGGGTTGATGTAGAGCGCGTTCAGCGTAAGACCGACGCCAGGGGGGATCTTGCTCTGAATCTCGGCGACCTTCGCCCTAAGCGCAGCGGGGTTGTAGTGGCCTCCGCCAGCGAGCTCGACGTGGTAGCCGGCGTTGAGGACGGCGCTGACGAAACCGCCCTTGACAGTGGACGGCGTCATACCAGCGACCATGATCGGCGGCTTGCCGAGGAGGCGCGAGAACGGCGTGTCGATGTAGATAGTGCCGTCGCTGGTCTTCACAAGGCTCGGCGAGTACTTCTTCACCCACCACTGCTCGGTCTTGATGTTCTGAGCATCGTACAACTCCGCAGGGCCCTTCGCCTTGTCGCCAGCGACGACGACGCGGACGCCACGACCCTCGAGATTGCGCGCGGTGAGAGGTCCAATACCGCTGAGACCACCAGGGCCGAAGTCAACGGCGTGAGTGGCAGTCTCGGGGAACGCGGTTGCCTTCGCCCAGTGGATGGGGAGCGTGAAGATCTGATCGCAAAGCGCCCGGGTAAGGGAGCCTTCCGTCGATCGGAGATCAGAGCCTGAATGGACAACGTCAGCAACACGTTCGACCACTGCGATATATAGACACTAACCGTTCTCGGTGTGGAAGACGGGGATACCGAGGTCCTCCTTCGTCCACAACTCCTTGCCCTCCAAGTCGTCCATGACCTCGTCGGTGACATCCGAGAGGTACTTGCTGTGGTAGGGGACACCAACCACGAGGAAGCGCACCGAGAACACGGGCTTGCGCTGCGAGTACGGGATCTTGCTCTGGTCGAGGCCGCTAGGTGCGCGAATCTTCCTCAAGTGGGTGACGAGGCCGTAAAGAGAACGCGGGGGGCCAGTAACAACGAACGCCTTCGGGCCGTTGTACAAGGAAACGCCGATCTTCGAGTTGTCGGCCAGGTGCTTGTTCGTCTTCGCGATATGGCTCTCGAGATCCTTCAACGCGAGACCGGTCACGGACAACATGGGAGAGGGCGCGCCCTCGCCTCCCTCCACGGAGTCCTGGACAATGCTGGGCTCCAACGCAAGAACGGGGAACGCCTGCTGGCCGCGAAGGCCAGAGTAGAAGAGCCACTTGAGAGCCTTCGCCGCGTTCTCAGCGAAGGACTCGTAGGTCGTCGATGCAGCAATGCAGAGCGCAGACACTAGACCTTGAGAGTGACCGGTAGAGCCACGAAGGCGAGAGAGGAGGTCGCCAGGAGTGATGTGGGATACGCGGCACACAACGAGGTACTGCGTAAGCTGTGTGAGGCCAATGAGAGGGAAGGAGACAGGGATGGAGGCGAGGTAGGCGACAGGGGGGCGCGGCGTTGAGCCAGAAAGCCATGAGATCACGTCAAGGCCGTGGGTGTAGAAACTCTCCTCCTCAGAGGCTTCAACGAGGGGAACGAGGATGTCGCGGGTGAGGTTCGTCAAGAATTGTGCGACGTAGGGCTTGTAAATGTCGTAAAGAGTCTGGAGCTCGTCAAAGTAGACCTCGTTGGATCCCTGACCTCCGAAGAGTGCATAGATGGACGCGTCGCCGTGAGTCGCGGCAGAGAGGAGCGCGCTTGAAGGGGCGCGAGGGATGTCAGAGACCTGCTTCGCCTCGAGGGCGGCAACAGCGGTGAAGTAGGACGCGAGGACAGTCTTGCGGACCTCGGTGTCGAATGCGGCGGCAATTACGTGGATGTCCTGGGTGGAGAGGTAGGACGTGGTAAAGTACTTCAATGACTTGAGCAAGATGGAGGTGCGCGCTGCCTCCGACTGCGCATCCTCGTCTAGCTTTTCCGCTGCGAAGCGCAAGAATCGGGCGAAAAGCTCTACGGTCGCCTCAGTCGCATTTTCAAGCTCTGCGGTAGTGTCTATGGCATCGTCGGTCGTCTGAATGTGCGTGAACTCGTCTCTAAGGACTTCGGCGGCTGTCCACTCGTCTGCTTGCGTGGAAACAGGGATGGAGATCTGCGAGACGCAATAAAGTCAGCATGGGCTCATTTGTGCTGCACAGGATCGCAAAGATATTGCGGGCAGAGCGGGAGATACGCCAGAAATCCGGGATAATGGGACCACGGAGTCGGACCACATCTCTCGCACTGTGTGCCCGGCGCGACTTGCAACGCGTGATACAGGCACCTGTGCGCGACGCGCCGACCAATGTCAACGCGTCCCCTACGCGTCGACCCACCACGCAAACGTGTCCCCCCGCCGTCCCAACCTCGCTGCCCGCATGCGTCCCTGCCAGCAAACGTGGAGACGTGGTACTCACTCTAATGGGGCCAGATTGGATCTGGATGGGGCGGGTCGCAATGCCCTGGCCGGAGGGGGTGGAGGAGGCAGACATGGTCGTTCGTCGGGGGAGTGTGTCGACGAGGGAAGCGACCAGATCTAGAGGAGAGGATGGTGGAGAAAAGGATGCTGAAGCGGACGAGTTTGTTTTATATGAGATTCCCCAAATGCCCCCACAGAGACACCCCAACGAATCCCGGGCGTCTCCTCCTCGAAATGCGTCCTCCTCAAAAAATCCCAATTTGGCAGCCCTGTCCACCTCCGCTCGTGGCGCGAGTCGCGCAACCAGATTGGCGCCCGCCCCGATTCTAGCTGTTCCGGAATTTCCGTGCTCTCCCCTGGCAGACACGGCGCTCCTCCGCAACCACTCCGTCTCCAGAGCTAAACAAACGACGCACATACAGCTCAACGGACATTCAGGAGCTCTTCAGTTGTATAAAGAGTCGACAACTTTACGCCTCGGAAAGAAGTCCGGCACTCTCTGCGCACGTTCTCTTCGTGCTCTCGCTTCAGCGCCAGGCCTTTTCCTCATGTTAGGTTCGGCTTTGCGTGCGCACATCTTCGACGACGCCCGCTCAGCGATCGGGCAAGGCACCCCTCCCCACACGCCCAGAGACTGCCCATTGCGGACGACTGATCCAACCAAGAATCGCGCATTTCTGGTCTTGACAACTGTTGTATCATACTCACAAAAGCCGCCAACGTCCTACGCAGGTCAGGCCATTTGCACTAGCAGCATACCGTGGTCAGATACAAGTCTGACCATGCAGCAGCACAGCACGGGTGGAAGGGACAGATTGACGCGGATCCAAGCCAAAAGCATCGTCCTGACTGATGGCGCAAGCGTGGCATATCACTTGAAACTCTCAATTGCTCAGTCGGTGACAACCAGCCCGCTGCTCTACATAATCTGAGCTGAGCCCAGGAATGCCGTCAAGGCGTTGGGGAGAGTCGGTCATGGAACGAATGTCGTGATCCATGCTATTGGTCAGCCTCCACGTCGACTTGCAAATCACCGGGCCCAGCGCAGCTTGTGCCGACGGCGCTACACGACATCTTTACCCCAGTACAGATTATGTCGGTCCTTAGCCTCAGCATTGGGTCAATCATCTCCTACGCCTCCTCACCGAACCTCACAAGCGTGCCACACGAGAATACTCTGGTAAGTAGTGCTACCGCGGTCGATATGACGCGATTATTATATAGTGAGGTGTGTGCGGCATGATACATCACATCTGTAGATCCACAGCATTATAACAAACGTAAGGTACTGAGTTCTGTCCATTGGCATCAGCGGGCCCGTACCGGCCTCGACGGTCGCTATTGTGATGCATCCCGGCCAATGTCGTGCTATCAATACCTCCCGAGCGCGGACTACTGGCGCGCGATACGCTCGGAAAAATCCCAAGTCGTGCGAGTCTGAGGATGGTAGACCCTTGGATCGCGGGATCCTCAATCGCTGTGAGCCCATGTTACTCGGTGTCCGTGGTCCGCATAGCATAGCTCGTCTGTCCGCCACCCGCGCTCCTCCAGTTCCTCCTTGAACGGCGCGAAGTTGCTCTCGGCCCACTGTCGGCCTTGCGTCAACGTTGACCGCAGCGTAGCGGGACAGTTGATCGCCGCGCCCTCCTCGCGTGTGCCCTCTTCCTTTGCCTGGCTTGCGGGCAGCGACTGGCGACGCTGCAGAGCGTCTCGAACTGCAGCAGCATGGAGGATCGACCGCAGCATGTCGTCGTGGGATGCGTCTGGATGGAAGAACACCGAGACGCCGTTCTGAGGTGATTGGTGGGGATAGAGCAAGTACCGGTCATTCTTAGGATCAACCGACATTAGCCTTATCAGATTCAGTGGCACGAGGAAAAGCGCAGGGTTGGCACGCACCTTGAACACGTCAGCGCATACCTGCCAACGCGATCGCTCGAGCTCGGTTCCGGATGTCAGGACCTCGCTCACCCTCGGCGCAAGGGTGAGCCATCGATCCTCCTTGTTCTTGTAGAACTCGCCGAATAGACCCGTCCGGCGCGACTTGTCGAGCTGCTCAAGCGACGACACCTGGCCTTGAGTTACGTACTGCTGCGTGAGGATGCTCATCCGCGGCAGCGTGAGCAGCTCGAACGTCGCCACGCGCATCATGTACGTGGTCATCAACAGGTGGAGGGGAACCGCGACGAAGAAGATGGAGTAAAGATATCCCGCCGTGTGCGAGAAAGTGAGGAGGCTGATTCCGGAGGCATATCCGAAAAGCTGGGCAATGGACGCTTGGGACTCGTCCTTGGCGGCGACATCACCCGTGTTGCCCTGTTCAGAGAAATAGCGAACGAACTTGATGTGGGTGGTGAACCAGATCTGAGCAAGCAAGGCTAAGCAACGCTGAAGAGGTGAGTGTTCGCACGTGAGTTAACTTACCGCATTGCCGACGAGTTTGAAGATATTCCCACCCGCTGTGCCAACCTATGAGTTTGTTTCTGGCGCGCCTGCCACAAACCGCGACTAACCTGCACAAATCAAGAAGTTCGCCGGAGAAGGTGCGATCAATAAGGTCGCAATTTGCAACCCACTACCCAAACATCCAAGGACCTCTCCGAACACGGTGAATGCCTTTGGGTGGCTGTCGAAATACGGCGAGAAATGTCGTATGAAGAACAGCTTGGCGACTTCTCCAGCACCGTCTTTGATGATCCACTGCACGGCCACGGCGCCGAAAATGCTACCCTCAGCGGATACCCCAACGGATGTCAGGAGCGCTTGGTTGCACAGGACCGAGGTGATTGTAGCAAGGACGGTCTCGAAGAACTGGAGAATGTGGAAGGGTAGGTAGCTATTCCCATGTCATCAGCATCAACCTATACCTCGGGGCAAGCAGTCGACTTACGAGCGGTGGACCGAATGGGGATAGTTCGTCGGCATGAACATCTGTCCCAGCCAAGACGATATTCGCCCTGTCCAGGAGTTCGTAGGTAAGGCCACTTGCCCAGCCGCCGGATCAGCGGACGAAATGTCACGCCATTCTCTCCGGATTCCAAGCTTCTCCTCGTTCGACCAAGAGATATGGCATTCTCGTCCCCCGACGCGTTCTACTGCAAAGGGACGTGCTCTTGAGGCAGGCGTATCCTCCGCTACGCGACCGGCTGCATAGGAGGACTGCACATGGGAGGATTGCAGTCTAACCGGTGTGCCGAGTCTCAGGGCAAATGCGCCCGGGCGTAGGAGGATGCGGGAAGTGCAACCTCGGGTGGCAAGCCGCGGCAACAACGGTATATATATGTGCCTTCGCATGCTCTATGTCTTCTATATGAGTCTACACAGTCATATAGCTCGTATCAGTTCGGATGACCACGGGAGAGCTGCGGGTGTGACTTACGAATTATAAGGTCTATACTCCGTCTATATGCTTTCCAGGGTGTCGAGAAGTCCCAGGTACAATTGCCAAAGGTGTGTAAAAGTTTTCCTTCAACAAGACATCATAAAATCTTCTCTCCGCGAGCCTGCCAGTGCAGCAGAAGTGTAGGGCGGAGCAGCCGGTGTGAGCGTGAGGTGCAAAGCTGTTAAGTTCTGGAGGCGAGACGCAGGCAAGCGCGTCTATACTTACCGCCCTCGGACTGGCGCCGAGAATGGTGATGGGCGCCTACACCCCACATGGCAGACTGCGGTGGATGGTGTGGCCAATGGGCCTGCGCCAATTGCTTACTCCCCGAGTACTCATGCTGTAACTTATGATGTCGATGACGATTCGCTGCCTCAAGCTTTTCTAGACTACAGGCTTTGACCGTGACTGCATTCGTCGTCGGCGGACAGCGATCGCACAGATATGGAGCGTGTACACTGTCAAGGATTGTGTGGCTCTGCTCACCTGCTCGTCAGCATGCTCCGAGCAGGCTCCGAGTCACTGTGATGTGGCTCAGGCTGTCTAAACGGATGTGAGTGCCGTAGAAAGAAGTCTGCAGTCACTGACTACGGTCTTGGCACTAACACTAGCAATAACGTTTTTCAGTGAGAGCCGCATGCAGCAAATCTACTTGCTCAGGATCATGAATAGAGGTATGGGTGGTAGAGACTGCGTTAGATGAATCATGGAGGAAGGCTTCCACTGCCTTACTGAAATAACAGTTCTAGATGGCGTAATCAGAGCGTTCGGCAAGGCTAGAGCCCGACACTCGTCAGTTAGAGCAGAAGGAGCTCCCACAGCTCCCGGAACTAGCTGCACCGTGAGCAAAGCATCATCTCGTATGCTGGATGTCCGAGTAGCACCGCCTTTCCAACAAGTTCTCGATGATGCAGGTTGTGATGCGCTAAGGCCATGGGCGGCGAACACATTGTGGTGGAAGTCAACGGTTGCGTCAATGCAGCAACACCTGAGTCTCTCGTCGGGCGTCGTATTTCGGAGATTCCATACGCCTCTCTATGTGGCCTCTGATGGGCGCGGCAAGGCGAGATGAATCTCTGCAGAGTCAGCACCCACGTCGGCGGCGATGCTCAAGGGACTTCAAGAGGTCTCATCTCATAGGTAGGTACCCGATCTCGTCCTCAGGGTCGCGTGGCTTCGAATTTGTTGATGAAAGCCGGTCAGTAGACGCCTCCTTGCCAGCCAACATAGGCCCATTCCGATCGGCAAGAGGAGACTGGGCAAGCCATGGCGAGCAGACGGCAACTATGAGGCATTCCGACCGTCCTTCTTGCCCGCGTAGATTGCCATCTGTGACTTGTGTCAAGAGCCACCGCTCGCGTGTCGGATGCGGTCGCTCCTCCCTCGTCAGTGCAATGTTATCCATGTGGTGGCATTGTTCCTTGCCCACGCTACCGCCCAAGATGCTCTTTTGCTGATGTTTCCATCATTGCGTAGTGTGAGCGACATCCTCAGCGCCCGGATGATAGCCATTTGGGGGATGTTCCACCTCTACCACTGATGCCTCAGGGCTTCTAGGAAGCGAACAAGGTTATATGCCGGCAGTGATGAAGATTTCCCTCGAGCCTCGCAGAGAGAAGCCGGGCTAATCCCCGTGGTGCAAAGCTATCCACGCTCACCGTCTTGTTGACTGGTGTCAGGCGTATGCCGTAGGTTCCCGTCGAGCTCACCCACGAAGCCTCGCGGGTTCGGTGGGCAAGCTCGATGTCGGCACAATGTTCGAACAACGGAAGCTGATGTCCTCCATGTCTACATCTGCCATCCTGTTACGTCTGGATAAGAGCCAGCCCGCGCGCCCAGTTAGCCCTGGAGAGCGCTCCGTACCACTGCGATCCATCGGAGGTTTCTGATGAAAGGGCTGCGAACCTAGAGCTTGGCCTCTTGCCTACGGCTTTGCCGCGAACTAGATAAAGCAGCAAGTCAAAATCCCCCCACCGCCCTTAAGCACAACACCGCGGCCGACGGTCCTCACGGCTCCGTTAGCTCTCCCCAGACCCCTCAGTCCCATCCATTGCTCGCCTTGTACATTTATCCTCAGCGAGTACCGGTTGAACCATGGGACTCGCGCTGGACTTGTCTGCGGTGATCTCCACCACCTTGGAGGGGATTCTGTATGGTAAGTCCAAATGTTAGTTCTCGCCGTAAGGCTTTCCTTATCTGACGAGGATTTCACCAGGGTTCTCCGTATTTATGTTTGGCGTGACCATGTACATTCTCAAGGTGAATGCCCGACGACTGGACTCCGGGGTCAATCACAAGATGGTGGCTATGTCCTGCCTCCTTCTAGTCTGCAGCACAGCGGTGAGCGGCTGAGATCCTCTTCTCTGAGTATCCGTTGACTGAATGCTTCACGCAGCATATGATCATCGACATTGTCCGGACATGTCGAGGGTTTGTGTTCGAGCGTGACACCTATCCCGGAGGGCCCGTGGCATTCTTTGCGCAGCCCTCCGAGTCGACCTTTGTAGCCAAGAATGCCGTATACACCGTTCAGACCGTTTTAGGCGACGGCATTCTGGTGCGTCTTCCCCTTCCGATACCGCACCCGTCCTCGTGGTCGAAGCCTGACCAATGGTTCTCCAGATCTATCGTTGTTACATTGTCTGGCAATCCTGGCTAATCATAGCTTTCCCGCTGGTGCTGTGGGTATGGATTGGGGGTAAGTGGCTTCGGAAGATATCGAAGGCCCCGTTATTTACCCGTCCTGATGTCGAACCCGCAGTCGTCGGCATCCTCTGCGTGCACTCCGCTGCCGTCGTGCCGCAGGGTGCAGGAACCGTCTTCCTCACCGACGTCGGGCGATGGATCACAGCCTTCTACTCCTCCACGCTCGCTACCAATTTCATCGTTACCAGTACGTCCGGAGCCTGCCGAGCCCGAGCGGTGGAAGCCGCCTCAACCTCCTCTGACGACCATCTTCCCTGCTGATGCACCGTTGACAGTTCTTCTGGGGTACAAGATATGGATGACGAATAGGCGTATCGCTAGGATGCGCCAGAACTCGTTGCTCCCCGTCGTCCGCGTCATCGCCGACGCGGGCATCCTGTACTCTGTCACGTTAACCGCGGCCCTGGCTTGTTTCGTCCAGAAGTCCAACGGGCAGTACCTCGTCCTCGACATCGTAAGAAGCACATCTCTTCTCTTCCGCTCCACGGCGTACTGACGGCACGCCCTTCTTAATTCGCCGCGCAGGTCACCCCAATTATCTCCATCACCTTCTACATGGTCATCATCCGCGTCGGCCTCGCAGAGACGCACCGCAGCTCCGGACCTGGCTCGCATAGCTACGGAGAACAGCACAACCTGAGTCAAGGCATCGCCAGCCGCGGCGGGGTCGGCGAGCCTCGCGCGCAGGCGCTGCCGATGAATCGGCTGCCGGTGAAGGTGCACGTCACAAAGGTGTATGAGACCGACGGGTCGACGACTTTCGACAATCTGAACGATACAGGCTCGGAGTCGGATACCAAGGCCGCGGGCTTGGACGCGGCGAATGCGGTGTGATGCTGCGGATGCGCACTTGTAAACCATTGGTTTTCACTCGTTGTACACTGTACAGTATTCCGGGACGCTCAAGCGTATCTGCAGAATCCAGCCGTGTAGGCCGCGTCCAACAACGCGAGCGCCCTCCATTTCGTGCGCTCTCCGAAGAGTGATCTGGAGTAGACATTGTGGCAGGTCAACATGATCAGTCCCCATAACAGAAGAGGACAGGCGGGTGAGGCACCCCCTCCCGTTCGTCACGCTCCACAAGTAAAGACAGAACTTTGCAAGAGGCTACCGAAGGAACCTAACGATATCGGCAGTAAAGTTCCATCGTGCTTACCTGACGTAGGGCACTGTGCGACGCAGCAGATCGATGGCAGGAAGAGCAGAGGCCTGCAATATCACACCGCTCGACACCCGTTCAATCGAGCAATCTTCGAGTTCATCCGAAGGCAGATAGCAGTAGACGCTGCCGTGGCATGCATCGAGTGGAAGTGATGAATATACCCGACCAGCGACCACCCAGCTATGCGGCGTTCCTCAGGTACAAGGGCCCCTTCCCACTGTTCCGCCGACGAGCCCCACAGTGTCAATCACCGCACAATCATCGTGGCTATGACAGCACCGTTTCATTGCATATCTCAGAGGTCCGCGGGAGCAGGGCGCGTCCAGAAGGCGATCTGAACTATCAGCTGCTTGGCAAACGGTCATTGTGGACCTCGTAGATCATACGGCGCTCATCCCCAAGGCATGGCTAAGGGGAGGTTATAACGTTGAGAGGTCTTAAGAGGCGGATGCATGCCAATACCAGACGAGCAGTGCGTGCGGTTGGTCGACAACGACAAAGCGTGCGACATCCTCGCTCATCCCCAATAAGCCATCTTGCATACCACTGAGCGATCCTGGGTACGCTTTGCCTACATACATACGCAGTAATCCTGACAGTAGGCGTCTCGTCAGAGGGGCCAAACGTGCCAGGTGAGTGTTCGCAGGGGAACGTACCTCCACCAGCCATTCTAGGACTCGTCCCAAGCAGTACACATCCCATGAATTCAGTTCGAAATGGGTCAGCCCGTTGGGACTCACCATTTGAGTCTCTGGCAACTCGATGGCATGTTGTTTGCCCGGCCCAGCTTCAAACGTAAGGGAGAATTGTGGCGTGACCAGCAGCATCCCGAGGCAAAGATCCTAGATATTTCGTCCCACAAGACTCGTCAGAATAGGCGACATCAAAATGATGAGGACCGCATGAATGCCATATGAACGATATGTAGACGGTGAAGGTATTCAACGTCCTGTGTAAGAGACGGGAGATCTGCATTGAGTTGAATTCCATCGTCGCCTCCGAGATCAGATCAAAGAAAACCCGGAGTAGCTGTCTCTCAGACTTGCAGTACGTGCGGACTATGTGTATCATCCGCTCGAGCAGCGGCATGAGTACTAGAGAGGGTGGTCGGAGCGCCGGGAGCGGCCGTTCTCGCAAGGCTTGAAGGCACGGTGTGATTCGCAGGATCGTCAAGGTGGCACAACAACCTTTCGTATATTAGTAGCTCTTGAGTCTCCGGGTCGAGGATCTTGACAATATAATTGATGTCTTCGTTGCCTGTTCCGAACATTGTGCCCTGCCAGAACGAGATTGTGAGCGATACGTGCGCAGTGGACAAAAGACTACACTCACCGGCTTGTGGCGAACGGCCCCGGACCAGTACTAGTGCGATTCCCCGCTTCTCAACCAGCGAAGGGAAGTGCTGCAGTCTCTCTGGTACGCCGCCAAACTGGTAAATAGAACCGTCATCCTTGTACGCAAACCAGGGAGGGCCACCGTCAGCAGGAGCGTGCAGGATGGTGCTGCCTAACTATGCATCCCATTAGGATGACCGGTGTAGCGATGCCGCCTACATCATGGTCAGTCTCCCTTGGGACTCCCAAACAGCTCCCAGTTCGCTCAGACTTCGACTTGAACGCGCTGAGTGCTCTCATATGATGCTAAGGCGGTGGCACTGTGGCAGGACGTGAGCTTGCAATTAAGCCATGCCATCTACCGGCCGCTGCGCAAGCCCACAGGCTCCCTCTGTTCAGCCACTAGTTCTGTCTTCCACTTGTGATGCACCCAGACCTGTTACTGTACTTACACCACAGCACCGAGCAACCCTGAGCACGACGCCCTTTCTACAATCTCGAGTGCAACTGATCGATTGTCAGACGGCAATACATAGAAATATACATTATATATGCTGCGGCTGTCGCGTATATCACCATGCGGGATGAACCCCGCGGGATCCAAGGAGCGGTGGGGGGAGAGAGCAGGGCGGCGGAGGCCGCCGTCAAAGGAGCGTGAGGGTGCCAGGGTGGAAGCATTGATGCGAAGCGTGGACCCGAATGTGCGAATGCGAGGATGGAGACAAGAATGAATGAAAGTGAGAACACAATGTCTAACAGCGGACGGACGAAAGAGAAAATGGACGGACGGTCAGGACAGGACGAGGACGGAGGGCGGCAGACGATCACGTCAAGAACGCCATCTCGCTCAACCGCCTGCTCTCGTCGTCCTCGATGAAATGCGCCTGATGCAGGATGCTCCCCCGGCTATGCATCGTCGGCGCCACCGCCTGCCGCGGGCGCGGCCCCACACCTGGCGTGCGCCCCTGCAGCGGCACATACGCCGCGGGGAACGACGACGGCGGTGCGTGCGCGGCGGTCGCGCGCGTGGGCGACGCGGGGAGATGCGACGCGTCGAACATCTTCGTGCGTCTCTGTCCGCCGGCGCCGAGCTCAGCGGGCGCGGGGTCGAGCGTCGAGCGCGGCCGGACCTGGAGCTTCGCGGCGAGGCCGCCCGTGAATGCGCGCCGGAGGTTGGACATGGACGACGATCCGCGCGCGGCGCCCGGTGCGGAGCTCTGTATAGGATAGGCGCGGTCAGCGATTCGCGTCCCAGAATAACAAACATACGGGCAGGACGGGGAAACAACTTACGTCGGACGTGGACGACTTCTTCCCAAAAAGGCTGAAGGACTTGCGGTTGCCCTGCGCCTCCGCGGCCTGCTCTGGGGTCTGCAAGCGCGGCGGGCGTGGACGGGCGGCGGCGGCAGCTGGGACGGGCACGCTCTGCGCGGGCACACCGCCCACGCCGAACTCCCCGTCTGACGAGGATGAGGACGTTTCGTCCACCTCCGACTCTTCGATCGGTGACTGCACCAGACCGCCCGCGCCGGCGGACACCTTCGTCTTGCTGCTACGCGCCGCGCTCCCGCTCCCGCGGCGGCCGCTCCCGTGGCTCTGCTCAGATGAGTGCGCGACGGAGACGTCCGCACGCACGCAGGACGCGGTGGTCGGCGTCGGCAGCGTCGACTCCGCACCGGAGGAGGACACGGTGCGCGTGGGCGAGAGCGCGGGGAGGGTCATCCCGCGGCTGCGCCCGTCGCTGCTACTCTCCGTGCTCGTCGAGCTGTCCGCGTGCGAGAGGCGTGGTGGCCCACCGAGTCCCGCCAAGTGCGGCGCAGGCCTGCCGCGCACGTCGGTGTCGCACGTGCTGCCTTCCGAGTCCGACGGGCCGCTGGCGACGGAGACAGTGACAGCAACGACCTGCGCGGTGGTGTTCGGCGCCGCCTTCGACTTGCCGCCCGCGGACTCTTTCGACGAGCGCGAGGGCGGGGCGACCACGATCGGCGGCGGTTTCTCCTTCCGCTGTCTTGGCCCGCGGACGGTCCCCGCTGGGGACGCGGCCTGCGGCGTCTCCGCGTCTGCGTCTGAGTCAGCGGTCGAGAGCGACGTGCGCGGGGATTCTGAAAGCGGCGTGGAGGCTGCGTCGGGCTGGGACTGGGCGAATTGGGAGGGAGAGGTGGGCGTGGGGGTGTCGGAGGAGGAGCGAAGCCAGCGCGAGACTTTCTCGGACGGAGAGTCGGGTGGGTTACTCACGACGCTCGCCGACTCGCTCTGCTTCTTCTCCTGCGCGCCGCCGCTCTCAGCAGCAGCGTCCTGCGCCGCGCCGCCCGCCGCGTCCCGATTCCGCGCCAACCACGCCTCCTTGATCTTCCTCGCCTCGCTCTCCGCCGCGCTCTCCCTCTTCCCCTCCGCTCCCTCCGCTCCCACGACGACCGCAAACCGCCGGTCGAGCTCCTTCTCCTGCTCGCTCAGCGGGACCATATACCCGTTCGCGTCCCGATACGCCGGCGGGACGTTCGGAAGGAGCCCTCGCGCACGCAACGCCGCTTGCCGCTGCTCGAGCGAGGTAAAGTCGTTTGGCGGGGCCGCAGGTACGGGCGCCTTCGGCAGCGGAGGCATACGCAGCCCGCTCCGTTTCTTGGAGGGCGTGGGTTGGGTAGAGTGGGCAGCGCTGTGCTGGGTTTGCGATGTGATGCGCTTGGGGGCGGAGATGGCGGCGGCGGAGGGCTGGGAGGAGGACGCGGAGGGGTGTGGGGCGCTGGAAGAGCGCAGCTTGCTAGCGAAGCGTTTGAATAGGTTGTTGGGCGGATGAGGGCCCGTCCGTTGTGATGCGTACGCAGGTTGAGAAGGCATCGTAGGGCTGCAAGGGAGAACACGAGTGAGCGTTCAGGTCAAGCACCGATACAGCCGCGACGGGGGCGGGGGTTCGAGTTATGTATGCATGCACGCACACCCCAAGCAGAAATCCAGGGCGCGGCTCAGACATCACGGACTCGGATAAGCCAAGAAACTGTGTTTCGCACAGGCGCACGCAGGAAAGAGGGAAGGGCGCGAGATCGTTTAGGTCTGCGAGCGGCGCGCGGGGCGGGTAAACCGCGTATGGACGCGCTGTGGGTGGTGGCGGCGTCGCAGGGTCACTCGCGAGTCTGCGTTTGTGTGTGTGTGTGATCGGAGACTCGAACGGGGGCGCGGAAGCAAACCCCGTTGGGGCCTGGCCCAGAATCCAACCAATGCGCACGGTGCCTCCACCACCCTGCTGTGCGCAGATCGCGTCCTGGATTGGACCGGAATGGGAAGTGTGGAATGGAGCGGAACGTGACGTACGTCTCTGCTGCTGCTGCTGGTCTCGAACTCGACGTAGATGTGGACGGGCGTGTGCCTGGTTGTGCAGACGAGCCTGCGCTCGGGCGGGGTGTGGACGAGCTGCGAGGAAAGAAGTCGGAGTCAGCCTTCGCTCGCGTTTACATATACTGATGGCCCGGTGAGTCGTTTCGTGGGGGCGATGAGTGTGCACATCGCAACAATGTCATACGCCCGTAGCCGACAAGCGCGGGAGACGGGATGGGGGGATGATGGGATGATGTGGGCCGCCATTGTACGTACCTTGCGTGAGCCGGAGTCTCAGTAGGGATCGGGGGGAGCGAGGTGTTTTTCATGGTCGTGTCTGTGGTGTCGTCGAGGGGGTATGTGGGTATCGCTTGGCCGTCCGCAGGCGGGGTATGCGTTTGAGTAGTTCTGGATCAAAATCTGTCAGTCGAACGCTCGTGCGACCTCGCAGAGGCGGCAGAGAGAAAGTGAGGGGACGCGTCAAGTAGCGGGCAGAGTGGGGCGCAGGGTGGTAGGGGTAGAAAAGAAAGCTGGGCTGATGCTGCCAGCTGCACGGTTGCGGGGTAGAGGCAGTGGGAGAGGAGCACATGGGCTGGTGACCCGCGATGGACGACGGCCAAAGGGACGATGAGGAGAGCATCCGTTGCCTAGGCTCCTGGGCAGACGCAGCGTGGGTACGGACTCGGAGAGAAGCCCATTTGCCCATCCGAGTCCGAACGCACGCCGTGCTGCCATCCGTATGCGGCAAAAGGCAAGTTGAATAGGCTCACCGTTGTTCTGCGCCGCGGTGTTCCCGCTGCGCGTCTGGGTCCAGAACGCGTTCCGGGTTCGCGGCTTCAGCAGCTTGTATGTCGGGCTTGAGAGCCTCGGTGCGGAGGACAGAGTGCCTTAGGGAGGCGCGTTTGGTGCTCGCGGCGCGTGCGGGGCTGGTCTTGTGCTTGCCCACGCTGAAGAGGGCGAAGCGGGGCTTGGGTCGTGCGCGTGAGGACGGGGGCGGCATAAGAGCAGCTCGCGCGGTGGGTATATGTACCTGCACTAGGCGAGGGTGGAGGCTAGGCGGGCGGAGGAGAGGGAAATGGACCGGAGGCTGTTAGGATCAAAGGGCCAGGTACGGTAGCAGGCGGGGGTCAGGTGGCAGGTGCAGGTGGTGTGGTATGAGCAGATCGAAGACGAGCGAACGTCGACGCGTCCTGTCGCAAGCGGGAGGGCGTGAAGGGCGAGCAGGCGAGCATGGCGGGACGGACATGTAATATCATATAAGTATTCTGTGTCCTGGCAAGCGAGGAGTGCTCGCTCGCTGGTTGTGTCAGACCGAGAGATGGACTGTTGCCTGTGTCAGAGTCTGTGTTGTCCTTGGTGGCTTCTGCAGCGACTCACGCGCTCTCCATCTGATCGGCCGCTCGTCACGCCGGCAACACCCGCCCTCCACTCTCCCAATCGGGCCTCGACGCGCGACGCCTCCCCCGCACCCCGCACCCGCAGCCTCCCTCCACCCGGTCCGCTCTAGCTCCCATCCAGCCGCCACCATGCGTACAACTACGCTGCTGACCACACCCACGCACGACGATCCCCACGACGGCCTGCGCTTGCGACGCCTCGCGCGAACGCTCTGCGCAAGTCTTTTGGCGACAGCCACGAGAGCGACGCGTACAGTAGCCTGCATCACTGATCTGCGCACGTCCTGATGACGCGCCTAATCTCTTGCACCGCTCGTACACTCCTTGCGCGACCCGTTTGGCTCGGTCCAGGCGTTTCACTTTGCACATGTATTCACCTCCATGATAGCACGCTCACGATGAGAGACAGGCATTCAGACCGTGGCACGCACAGTGCAAGACCTGTCAGTGCACGCTCGCGAACATTGCACGCTGCTCCGCGCACCGACGTTCACCGTACTCCGCCACTGCACACTGCACATCCCATGTCCATCATCAACTCCGTGTGCACATCATCATCCGTGGCCTGTTGCCGCCTCGAGCCCTGATGAATTTGCCTTTCCGCCCGTCTTGCTGTTCTGCGTGCAGATTGCAGACCATGGTCTCACAAGCTGGTCCACCGCCGCCCTGTGCGCCCTGTCTCACCGTGGCCAGGCATTTCAGAACACCCGGAGCGCGAATGGGCCCGGTCAATTCAAGCACAACGGCGTCCGCGTCCTGGACGTGCTGCTGTCCATACACGCGCATTTCCGAGCTTCCTTCTTCACGCGCACGTCCCATGCGGAGCCGAACACGACGGCGCATGAGGCCACCGACGACGACGCGCCGCTGTCTTTGTCTCGCACGACAATTCGCGAATCGCCCACGTTGCAGGGGATGTGTCTCGCGACATGGGTTGCTCGACATTCCACCGTCCAGCGTGGACGTCCGAGTCTCAAGTCTTCCTCGACGGGGATGGAAGCTTTCTGGCGGCGACTGCACATCGGCACGCGCAGGACAGGGCGTAGCTCCGCCTCGGTGCACGTATCTCGCTCGCGCGGCGGCGGTCTGTCTGACATTCCGTGTGGCCAGCCCGCGAGTGCTCTCGGAACTCGGGGGGAGAGGTGGCGCGCGGCAACGGCGTGCACCGTGTTGGCGTGTGCTTCCTTTGACGTCGGAGGTCGGTGAGATTCACTTATTGGCCCAATCTCCGTACGGTGCTCATTGCTCTGCACAGCGTCCTTTCGCAACCTTTGACCAACGTCGTACGAGACAGCGTAAGCCTCTCATGCCCCGGTCGCGCAGGTTTGAGCCTTCATGCGCATGCCTAGGTAGCTACTCACAGCGCCCTCCCACCATGCCGTCACTCTAGCTCGACGAAAAGGCTGTCCTGCAGGTGCTTATACCGAATGATGATGACCCTTCTCAAAGGCTCTCTGACGGCGCACTCAAGGTTCCCTCACACCGACCGAGACTCGACATGCACTCCAGATCGCCTTGCTGCTAATCTGTGTGAGTACTGGCATTTCCCTCGACAGACGGTCTCCGCACGGGCGCGAAGCATCCACGCAGCGTGCTCGTTGGCATGCCAGACGAGCTTTTGGCTGGCGCGTCGCCTTTTGGGGACGGCTTCCACAGACGTCCGGCCCGTGGTATGTGCCCGACCGCAACGTGTCACGGTAGTTGACGACCGACGGTCTTCCGGGGCTACTCGGGCAGGCTCTAGATCTCGTCCGCGCGCTTATGTGGCTGCCGGGTGCTTACAGCCATCTGTACAGGTGCTCACTTGGGACATGGAATGTAGGTATCTGACCTGCAGCATAACTCACTCCCTCTATCTGGCTGCAGCGTGTCCCGCACGCAGAGTGTACGTGAGACCACAATCCCATCAAGCGAGCAACGCTCGTGTGAGCCCGGATGCAACCTGATAGACTACATCCGAGTTCTCGATTTCGCTCCGCTGCTCCCTCAGCCACAGGTTTGCGTCTGCATGCTGAATGTCAGTCACTTACCCATTTCTTTCTCTCTGGTTTGGCCAACTCAGAGGAACAAACACATTGGCGTGAGAGGGCGGAAGAACGGAGCCTCGCGCGCGGGTTCGGCCGCCAACCGATGTGTATGACGCACGCCGTGACCATATGCACGAGCTCGGTGAGTGTTACGTCTTCTCTTGTCTGCTAGCTTGTTACAAATCGCGCGAATGACTCTCGATAGCGAGTTGAATACCTGCTGCGCGAGCCATCTGTGCCTCAAAACGAGCGCCGTTCGAACTCGCGAAGTCGACAATATTGGCTGTCAATCGCCGCCGAACGCGCGCACTCTCTCCGCAGGACGCGCGCAGTGCTCCCGCGGACGTCCGAGATACTGTACTGCATGTTTGCAACGACGAACGGACGGTGGGATCATAGCCAACGATGTTCGCGATGGTGATTGACAATTGCAAGCGGCCGGACAGTGGCGCGATGGTCGCGTGCTACGACATACGCAAGGGTAGCAACGACTACCTAGTGTACTCTAATGTATTGCTGTCTAGCAGCCCGCCCGGTGGTCCTCAAGTGATCTGTTCCACTCATTTGTTGCATGCTACTCGGGCTCGGAGAAAGGTCGTCGTTTTGAGACTCGGCGCTGTGGACAAACTATGCCTGGATGAAATATCAGCGGCCAGTGGCTGAACAAAGGTGGGCTCGTGCATGGTGGACGAAGCTTGCTTTAGTACTTGAAGCTAGCGCACGCCGTCTCCTTTCGCGAGTCAACACAATTGCAATACTCTACTGTACTGATACGAGCACACATCCATCGCCCACCACAACCCTTCCACACTCCGCACTCCACACTCCAGAAACGGTAATGTAGTTCGCTGCCGGCGCCCCACCCGCTCACCACCACCACCACCATCGCCCCTCCAGATAAGGTTCTCACTCCCCAATCTGCGCTAGTGGGTGCCCGCCGCCGGAGACGTACACATGTAACGCGTACAGTACCCGAGCCGTGATGCTCTGATCGACGCACTCCGCAGGCTCCTGAGCGAAACGCTCTATGCACTTTGCAGAGCGGCGACAGGAGCCCAGGAGGACGGCGATAAGGCCCCGTGCGTTTGATAGTGCCACTGTACAAACTAGAGGCAGCAGCGCGCCAAGCCGTGCGGGGGACTAGCGGGCTGCGGGGTAATTAGCGTACTGGCGCGCGACGGTTGTGGCAAAACGGGCCATTCACTCTGCTCCTGTATGGGACACCCACAGGCCGAGTGTAACCGCATTAGTTCTGCTCTGCTCTTGGGACGGCGCAGGCGACCCTGACTCGGCGGAAAGCCAGGGTGGGTGACCTCGTGAGCGAAGGCTGCAGCCGCGCGTCGTCGTCGACGCCAAATCGATACATTGGGGCTGTGGCTGCTCTTCCTAGTATGTGGATCATCATCCTACAGGCCGTTGTTGCAGGAGCGCCCCCGAGGCGAGCGGGAGGGAGGGATAGGAAGAAAGTTCCAAACGCGTAGGTACGTGCCGTATATACAAGTCCAAAAACATTAGCCGCGCCGTTGGGCGGTGGGTGGGAAAGCCTGTGGAGAGGGAGGAAGGAGAGAGAGTACCTCGTCTGATTCTGAGAAGGAAGAGTGGAGGAAAGAGTCCAGACGATGGATAGACATAGTATAGACACGGGAGAGATCATGCTGTCCGATAAAGGAGGGGACGCGTCAAGGACGCAGATGCGTGATAGGAAAACAGGAAGCGGCGTTGTTATGAAGACAATTGGAAGACGACAGCGAGAAGACAACACAGCGAGGACGAGTAGAGACGAGCGCATCCGTAAGCGAGTCAAATCCGTCTACAGTGGCACGAGAGCCGAGACCTGGCATGAACGAGAAACCAACAGCTTGCATTAGACGGAACGACACAGGATGATGATGGCAATGTGCGCACAATATCTAGTCCAGTCCCAATAACTCCACCTGGCCCGACCCGGCTCATAAGAAGCAAGCCTGCCCGCGGACCACAATTATGCTTGGCCCGCAGGTCTCTACGCGAAGTGATGTCTTGCACGGGTATCGATACGTGACGCCAGACCGAGAACCAAGCTCGGCTTGCGACCGCCCAGTGTACTGCATGTTGGCTCCTCCATAGCGCTCCAAGATGTCCTTCACACCTAGCCGTCATGTCCCTCCGCCATACCCGTGCATGGTCCAGCCACCCACACAGCCCCGCGTGCGCGCGAACGCTCACGGTCGCGCTCAGTACGTAGGGCCTTGCCCGTACGCGGCTCCTGGTCCGGGAGACATGCGCCCGGCTTGTGGTGCCGGCGAGCCCCCATACAACGCGCCCGGTCCTGGGCTCCTCGCCCGAGGGTCCAGGCCGAGGCCTTGCTGAGGTCCGGGGCTTACCCGCCCATCGCCATAGGCGTAGCCCATCTGAGGCGCAGGTGAACGCGAGCGGTTGATTTGAGTCATGGGAATGGCGTCGGTGGCAGGCGCAGGCGCGTAGGGATCATTGTCATAGTACGCGCCGGTCGGGTCATCACGGTAGGGTTGGTTCACGTTAGGATTGAGGTGAGGAAGTGGGGGAACGGCATATGGATCACGAGAAGCGTAGAGGTCGACTGAGGAGCCGGCTGCGGAAGGGGCAACACTGCCCGCGCGAGAGTCGGGACGAGTGAGGTTGACCTGCGACGATGTCTCAAACCCCGCAGCCCTGTTTGTGGGCAGTGCGTGCATGTTCTCGTCGCCATGAGTGTTGAGCTCAGGCCACTTGATGGCCTCATCTGGATGAATGCAGTCAGTAACGGTTCATTCCTGCCTCAGAGGACGCTCAGGTGCCATCGCAGTTGTCACGGATACAACCAGCAAACCCTATGATAGGGTTCGGTTGGCAGCTCGCCTGTCGTCGCTTATAGGGAAAATTCTACTGCGGTCATATTGCGCCGCTGAGAACGCACGGGCGGAGGACGGCGACCCCGAGAGCCAGTGCACTGTCTCAGGCTGCGCAGCGCAAGCGAAGGCGAGAAGGCGAAGAAGTCGCAAAAGACGGAAGACTATGTACTCACTGTCGAAGTCGTCGTCGGTGAACCGCTTCCGGGTGAACTTCCAGACGACGAAGGTGATAATGCCAATCAGCGCCACTCCTCCAGCGACGGAGAGACCGATGATGGTCGATTTGCTGATGCCCTGGGAGCTGTTCGTGTCCTTCTTGCTCTGGTCGGCACCCGCAGACGCAGAACTAGAGGCCCCAGAGCTTGTGGCAGAGGGAGTAACGGTGACTTCGACGGTGACTTCTTCACCAGCGGCGTTGGTACTGAGCGACTGGGTCGTGATTGGAGTAGGAGTGGGAGTAGGCTGGCTGTTGGTAGGGGTTTGTGTCTGGGAGGTATTTGTCCCCGTGTCGGTCCCCGTAGGGGTACTTCCCGTGGGAGAGGTTGGGGTACCTGTGTTGGATGTGTTCGTAGCGTTAGGATCGGACGTTTGTTGTGCATTCCCGTCCGTTCCAGTCGCTGTACCAGTGTCCGTCCCCGTGCCAGTCCCAGTGCCCGTTCCAGTACCAGTACCAGTACCAGTCCCTGTGTTCCCTGTGGGATTGGCGGCGCCAGTAGCAGTGCCTGTCCCCGTGCCAGTGCCAGTACCGGTGGCGGCGGTACCAGTGCCGGTGTTAGTCCCAGTGCCCTTGTCGCCGTCAAGGCCGAAGAGGTCGCGAACTACGACCGGGGCGGGCGTTGGGTAAACGACATCGAGATCTTGTCGAGCATGAACGGATGATAGTAGGACGGCGTTCAGTGACAGAAAGAGGAGTGTGCGAGCGAGAGTTCGTGAGGTCAACATGCGGTGCAACGAAGGCGGGTGGGGAGTTGTATGAAGGAATTATACCAGCCGGCGGTGTAAGTAAACGAAGGGAGCTTCGTTGGCGGAGTCGTGGTGGACGTCGGGCGCGTTGTGCGCAAGGGAGATGGTGGTGAAAGACAGAAGAGAAAAGAGGGCCGTGCGAGAGAGGATGTAGGCGACGTCGAGGGCGCTGTTGGCGGTGGCGGGAACAGTTCAAGCAGCCTGCAAGGCGGTGAGCCAGCTCTCCCATCACGTGCAGCTGCCACGGCGACTGATATTTATGTTTCTTCCCCTGCGGGCGCTTCCCTCTCGGCCTCCATGGGCTCTCAATCCGCGTCTCCGAGTCAATCATGATCCTGATGCCGCGCGCCGTGTCGTACGGTACAGTACAGACTCGCATTACAATGTGCATAGTACACCATAGCATATGTAGTCCGATCCACAGTGCACGGTACATAGAACCAGCCTCAGTCGAGCGACCTTCGTCCCAGCAGCATCGTAATCTCCCGCCGCTCCTCCAACCACGCAGGGAAGCTCACCTCCTCCTTCCCCTCCCGCATCTCGATGAGATAGTTCGCAAAGACGATCAACGCGCCGTAGCGGTACCTGGGGATCCGGCATGGCGCACGGTCGACAAATCAGCAATCAAACTCATCTGCCGTGGTCAAAATGTCATACAGGTAGTTCACCCCGATGTCCATCAGCTTGCGGTGCTTTGCGCTGCCCTTCTCGCACGCCTCGACCTTCAGCTTGTAGCTGTGTGGGTGGTGCCAGGCACGCAATCAGTCCGCGGGTCTCAGGTAAAACGGTGAGGCAAGGGCGCGACGTACTCGTAGATTGCCTTGCGCAGGTTCTGGACATCCTGCATCTGGTCGATTGCACGATCCGTCAAACGCTTCGCGAGCTTTCCATGCGAGAGCACGCCGACAAGCTGCAAGATCACTTTGTACTCGCCTATAAACCAAGAATGAGAAGACGGGTCACAAGCACTGTTCTGCACCGACATACCCTGCAAATAGGCTTCTTCCTCCGAAGGCCCATCTATGGAATCGTATTGTTCAAGAGCGTTCGTGTTCTGGTCCTCGTCATTCAAAGCATCTTCACGCTCGTGCTCCCACGTCATGGTTGTGGCAATCAAGCAGGCGGTGACCATGCCGGTCGTAGTACGGCCGCGGCCCATCTGGCAGTTGAAAATGAAATCAACGGGCTCGCCGCTCTCAAGGCCC
The DNA here is from genome assembly GCA_008973685.1 of Trametes sanguinea. NCBI lineage: Eukaryota > Fungi > Basidiomycota > Agaricomycetes > Polyporales > Polyporaceae > Trametes > Trametes sanguinea. The sequence continues at coordinate 35,063 of WAHA01000059.1, forward strand.
GATCGGACGCGCATCAGCAATTGAGCGAGGGCGCCCGGTAAAGGAGCCTGTTCGTCGGTCTGGAAACGGCGTTAAATGGGTATGGAACATGAATGACGGGCGCACTCACCACAGCCACCCTGTCGTAGTCAACCTACAGCGACGTCAGTGCTGTTTCGCCGACAAAATCAATGACTGCCCCGCACCTTGTACCCTTCCTTGACCATCAATTCGTAAACGTCCCGCGGGGTCATGATGTCCTTCTCCTCGACTTGCTCCCAAATGGGGATGATGGAGAAAACGCCGGGTCTCTCCTCGACTTCGTCATGAAGCAGGATGCGGCCCTCGCCTTCCCGCACTTCGCGAAGGACGTCTCGCTTGAGGCTTTCCTCCATCGCTTCGACTACGGCAGTGGTGACACCGGTTGCCCTGTAGCGATGTCAGTAGCTGCAGGTGCGATCTGACCATTAGATGGGACATACTCGACGTTCTCAAGGGGCTTGTCGAGAAGCCGGAGGACATGCGGTCGCCCAGCGACGTAGATGACTGGTTCCTGTCCCGATGTTCAGCGACACAGAGCAGGGAGACGATCTGCATATAGTACCTCTCTCAGTGACGTCCAGTAGACCATGTTGCTGCCATTGGGGTGCGCGTTCACACGTTGAAGTGCTCTCCTCAAGCTTGACGACAATAAGTGCATGCGAACATGCTGAACGACAAACTTCCACTTACCCATCGACGGTAGGCATGCCACTGCGACAAGCCGTCAGTTTCGGAGCACATTGTAGGGACGACCGAGTACATACCATCCACAAACCCAGCGATCTTCCCGAGCAGCGACGAAATCGATCCTGTCGTGGCCGTCCGAGCCCGGAGTAGAGGCAGGCGTCGACACAAGACGCAGAGCTAATGGAACTCGTCTGAAGTTGGGGCAACCCTCTATCCGTCTGGCAAACGTTCAGAGCAATGTCTGTCGGGCTGAAAGGTCGATCACGTACTCAGGCAGACTCATTTTCTGCAAGTTGGAGAAGAAGTCGCTCTTCAAGATGGTTGAGGCAGACAAGATACTACCAGACCGGTTCGCGACGACCTTGCGGACTTCGTCCGGGAGGGCAACCCCATCAGCCACGTCTACGCGCTCAAGGGGCTTGAGCGTGTTCAGGTCCTCTGACAGGAGCTCCTTCTCGAACGTCTTGATCACTAAAGATGATCATGAGTATTGCCATGCTCTAGCATGAGGGTGACATTACGTACCAGGTCGATCCTTGACAAACGATTCGAAGGATTCGTGAGTCTGCATAGTATCAGGCTCCGTAGACTGCAGATATGCTTGGAAGATTATGAGCTCAAAGTATCGGCGCAGGTTCTGTAATCCGCGATGCGCATGTATCCGCCGCTGCCGTTCATCCGGAGCCTGCTCTGCGCGGGATCGCGCTTCCTCAATAGCTTCCCGCAGGTTGAAAACTTCGGAGCATTGATCGATAGCGTCGTCTACGGCTTGCTTGACCATGGGCCCCTTGCGGATCACACGAAGTAGGTCTGCGGAACGTCAGCAACCTCATGGACTGGATCGTTGTGCAGAGAAATACGCACTGTTGATGATTTGATATGAATGGCGCGGAGTGTGGCGGGGGACTACAGTGTCCATGGTCGTGATGGACGACGAAGTAATGGATCTCTGCAGAGTACCGGGGGTGGACGGGTCGCGCAGTCGAGTCGCTCGAGCCAGCCATTGTTTGATCAGCAGCAGGATGACCTGGTAGACAATGCACGACAATGAGGTTGAGATAAGGCCATGGAAATGTCAGCATACGACTTACGGCGGTCAGCGTACTCCGTCCGCGACCCAGCTGGCAATTGATGACGATCGGCACTTCTGAGGTATTGCAGCGAATCATCACTTCGATGAGCTCGCTGAGGTCAGTGAAGTCTGGCGGACGCTCTGCCGTGATGGGTATACGCGCGTAGCTAAGTTCTACGCCGTCATCGACGTGCCTGCGTTCTGCCATCACTTCCTTGAGGACCATGACGTTCTCAGGGTCGACCTCCTCCCAGATAGGCACCACAGAGCCATCAGGCGTCTCGGTATGTAGCAATAGCCTACATTAATCGTGAGCAATCAATACTTGCGAAAAACATATCCGCATACCGTCCGCCGAATGCGTTCACTTCGTTCACGACGTCCTCCTTGAGTCTCTCCTCGAGCATCTCCAGGCGAGCAGCTGAGATACCACCGTAGTCTGTATGAAAGCTCCATCAGCATTGATTTGTGACAAACTGTAAGCCTAATACCCGCCCTTCATGTTGCGAAGAGAGAACCGCTCTCGCCTCAAACAGTACGGCGCACCGTTCACATACACGATCGGTTCTTCACGCAGACAGATCCACATGATCCGGGAGGCTTCCGGATGCGCAGAGTGCACCCGGTACACGACCTCGTCGATAGCCTCGAGCGTCGGCTGGCCAAGCGCGTAGATATTCGTCCCAGGGATGTTGCGGAAGTTAATCGCGCCTCGCACGCCATGCGCGACGTGAGTGGAACGGCTGAGCCACTGGTCGGACTTCAGCAAGGTGCTAAAAGCAGGTCGTACTCAGTCACAAAATGTTTACACGGATTAAGTAACGTACCCTTCTCTAAGAATGATTCCGCTACGGTTCTGTTGGCACAGCATCAGCAACCAGCTGAAATATGACACATGTCCCACACAGACCTTGACGACGTGGTCGGAGTACTCATCACCCAAAATTTGCCCACCAGCGATGGTCAGATCTCCTTGTTGACCATGTAAGATGCCGCGGTCAGCGGCACCTGTTCTCGAGAGCGCGGACAAGTCGTTGATGGGCGCGAAGACGTTCAGCCTCGAACCATGGGACTTCCGCAGGAAGGTGACCTGACTGTTCTCCCAATGAGTCAAGGTAGCTGTGTGTAGACAACGCGCTGAAACCTACGTCCAAATCTCCGTACGGGACTTTCGGTGCAGGACTGAGCTCCGCTGGTGAAGAGCAACGACGCTGTACAAGACATACCTTGAGCCAGTCAGCAAAACTTTGCTTGAAGTCATCCTGCATCTCGACATAATTCGCGAATGCGATAGCGAAGAAACTAACATGCGCTTCGTTAGTGCTTCCGAGGGCGATGGACCAGAAGGAACCTCACTATTTTTCAAGAGACTTCACGGCCTTGTTTAGATATTTCTCCCGTTCCTTGTCGTCCACGGCGGTGGTGAGCGAGTACCGTACTCGGTTCGTGAATATGTCTTCCCTCAAGTTCACCACATGGTCACCTAATTATTGATTCGGCATCAGTCTGCAGGCACGAATGCACAATTTCGAGTGATGACGCACAAACATCGATGACCTTGTCTACCAGCTTCTTTGCCTTGATTCCGTGTTCCAAGCAGCCAAGCAAGCTGAGTATAATGCCATAATTACCCATGTGGGCCTTACGCAGCGCCTCAAGTAGGGAAGAATGTGTGAGCAGTAACTCTATGGCGGATTGTGAGTTCTTCTTGTCCAATTCTGCACCCATGTCAGCCTTTTCGTGCTTCGACTGCGCCAAAGATCCGAGCACACCTTGCTGCAAGATGTATGTAATGCGGAGCAGAGATCTATTCATATCTTGCTGTGCACTTGCTTGTTCGAGGGCCTGAAGTATCTTCGCGTTCGTAGGCTATGGGAGTCTCTGGTTAATAACATTTCTGAACCTGTGGTGACGTTTGCACAGACAGTTTGCGATCTACCGGAGGGCTATGATAGCAGTTGAGTGAGAATTGTACCGTGATCGAGGATGCAACACCTACCGTACTGAGACCGGACTTCGACCCAACTGACCTTGCCGCGTACGGGTCTTCCAGACCACTATCGATCACTTGCTTTCTTCGCACTATGCACGCGGCCACCATGGCGAAGGTTGTACGCACAGCACCCATACCGCAGTTGAAGACCAAAGCGGTAGATAGCGGATCTGTCTGCTTGATGACGCGGAGGTACGCATCAAGGTAGTTGTCCTGTACAGATGTGATTAGTGCACGCATCTATCAACCTAAGATATACTACTGACCTCGATTGGTCGGTCCGGAGAGATCGGAATCCTAGAGGAGGTGAGTATAGCCCTACACTATCAACTCTTTCCGACATACCGATGATACTAAGGTGCCTGATTAGTATCTCTCCAAGTGCAAAATGAAATATCTTCACTATACCTCGACATTCCAACCCTCCTTGCGCATGTACTCCATGAGCTCTCTCTGCGTTCTAACATTACCAGAATCGACGGCAGTCCATGTGGGGAGAATTGCACCCTCTCCTTCTCCGGCGTCGGTCGCTGAGGAGCAGATAGTCAGGCCGTCTGCGCAAATATCGTAGTGTGGAATCTCCTCACCAACTTCGTTGTGTGTCAGGACAAGGCCACCATATCTACGTACCTCCTGTCAACGGTGTTTCTATACGAGGAACATGTGTTAGTACTCACTTGCTGGCTTCAGTGAGAATATCGTTCTTCAGACGCCTCTCGATATCCTCGAGATTCTCAGCTCGGTCGGACAACTTCAGTGTCCTCCGAGGTTCTGATGCATCGCGCAGTACGAACGGACGGCCGGATATATACACTTGTGTTCACAATGCGTATTAACATAAGAACTCAAGAAGCAATTGTAAAAGAAGGGAATTCAGGCAATCACAACGTCGCTGCCATATCAACACTACGCCTGAATGCCTTCCGCAACATTCTGCGCTAGATGACAGATGCCTGACTTACCAAGGGGTTCCTCTCGGGTGCAGAACCAAACCACATGTGTAGGATTGGGTATGTTCGGTCGGCACCGAAGCACTGAGAGTATGGCTCTGAGTCCTTGGGTGCGTGGTTGAGCCACGCCGTAAACGTTCAAATTGCCTTGCCTAGGTGCTCTGAAGTTAGGAGCGCCATGCACGTTGATATCGAGGTCAAGGGCTCGGCCTGTTCACAACGTGGATGAGACACCCAGAGTACGGTTCAATCATATACTGGACCATACCTGAAGGGTAGTGATCGGTCTTCAAGATGAAGCCGCGAGAGAGGACACTGCCTGTCCGCGTCTTCACAACGGATGGCCCAGAGCGCTGTAGCTGAGGCATGAGGTCTAGAGGGGGATTCTCTGGGAACCCCACAGACTCCGAGATCGAGCTACTTAATAAACGGTGCCGCAGATCGTCCTGAACCGGGCGACGCTGAACAGCGTTTCCCGGAGGAACCTGTGGAGGTGCTGAAGCGGGACGGTCCTGTCCATTCTGGAGAGCGCCGTTCGCGGTCGGCGGGTCCAACGACATAGGAATATCCGGATCTTGTTTCTCCGAGGTATGGCGCGAGGAGATAAAGAGGTGTATAGCAAAGATGTCAGGGAAGAGAGGTTGCAGGCAATGCGACCGATAGATACGGGGGCAAGGTGAGTCGTGAAGCGCTTGCTATGACGCCGAGTCAAGAGAGCACAGCGCTGAGCGCGTCTTGCAGCGCGTGCCCTGCGCGTGTTCCGCGTCAGTCACGTTGCACGCATGCAGCCGCCGGCAAGCGTATTCACCGACATACTACTTACTCGAGTAGTGTGAGAAAGCAATGATAGAGAAACATGTACGTCTACATGCATGCAGTAGGGTTCGTAATAGAGATACAGGATGCTTAGACTGCGTCTGACCTTGGCCCCGAAATGCAACACAACACGAGCGAACGAATACAACGCGCGAGAAACGGTGAACCCACCGCCAGGTCCGCCCGACGGACCAAACAGCACGTTCATGCCCAGCTGTCGATGAGAGAATCGCGCATCTCTCCAATGACCGCTGCCGAACTTTGGCCTTGGAGCTCTGTAGTGATAAGGCATGGTGAGGTCCGAGAAGACGAGATTAAGACGTAAGCTGGACGCACTGAATGCTGCTTCGATGACGCTGATCTCGGTCGCGGTGGTATCAAGGCCGGTGAATGCACACCAGTCATTAACCACGAGACCTGCACCCAGGACATCTGATCCACGGTTTACGGTACCAGCCTAAGGGAAGCGTTCAATCAGATCGCACATCCAGTAAGGATCCGCGCGGATCAACGCACCACAAGAGGGACCTGGAGCAGACTACTCAGTTCGTCCTGGTCCTGTATGCTGGTCTTCGGGTGGACGATACCACCCTGGTTGGTGATGACGGCATAGCTGCCGACAAGCACGTTGTCTGCGATCGTCTGCCGGAAAACCTCCACCTTCAGCACGTCTGCGATAATCTCTTCCGTTTCGCGGTCGATGTCAGGGTGTACCAACGCGACGTAGTCGTTGCATGCGATGACGTTCCCGAGAGCGGATAGCCGCTCTTCCACACGCTGGATCGCGACGGAATCGGGGAGAGAGTTGCGGAGGTGTTGAAGTTCTTGGTCAGTGGTCGTGGATGGAACAAGCAAGCCATGGCGGTTGCCTGAGAAGCGAGGATGAGCTCGTAGCAACGATGCAAATGCAGAAGCGAACGCACCTGCTGTTAGCCGGCCCACGATACGCGTACCGCCAATACTCGTGTGCACGATCGGGATGACATCTCCGAGTTCGCTCTCGAACGCAGAGTAGAAGTTGGTGCTGCCTTGAATGGCGCACAGGCAGTAGCTGTTCGTCAGCTTCGAGAATACACCGATGTCGCTGCTGTTTTCGAATTGGATGCCTGCGTGAAAAGTTGAGTAAAGGGCGGATGCATATCTCGCGCCCCGCGCGGAGATCGTAGAGACGTACGGGTCGCCATTTTTGCAGGGTGGTTCTTCGACGACTTTTTATGGCTTTTGCGGTGTGTTTAGAGGATGTGTGTGCGGATACGAGACGTGTGGCGGGGTATGAGCGAGTGGTTGGTGGGTAAGAGTGAGCAGCGCAAAGAAATTGTTATAGCAAGTAAGCCAAGTCACGCCGCGGCTCCGCGCGCGTCCGCGCGAGCTCTTCTCTCGCACCTCTCTTGCCACCGACGGCTACCCCGCGACCACTCTGGACTGACTCACTTGTACCATCTGACTTTTGCAACCGTCTGCGTCTTTCCTGGACTGTTTGAGTTGTTGCCTCATAGACGAGCGACTGGATACCGGCCGGACACAATGACTTTGACACGGAGCCGCGCTATCCTCAACGCGCTCCGACCGCATAGCTTCGCGAACTCTCAGACATGCTTCAGAGCACTCAGGTCGTGTTCGAGGGATGCGCCTTCTCTGAAGCGATGTTTTACGTCCGGCCTTGAGTCCCCTACGGAGGTAGAGAAGATACTGTTGGACACCATTAAGGTATGTCTCCTGTTGTGACCAGCTCATTCGCAGTCTGCATTAGTGTGAATGAGTCGAGCATTCCAATCCCATACTCGACCAAAAGAACAGTATAGTGCGCGCTGCATGGAGGAGTTGCATGGGGTCTGGTGCCATTATCACGCAAGCCTTAGTGCGGCAACTGCTGGTGTAATGGTTAATGAGCTTTGAAGGAGCACTGCTTGTACTGCAGAACAGGCATCTTGAATCGACCCAGCTTCCGCGCGACCAAATACTAAGGTATCGAACAGGCTACCGGACCTATCTCGTTCGCGAGATATATGCAAATGTGCCTTTCCCACCCGACCGCGGGGTACTACATGAAAGCGTCCAAGCCAGTCATCGGCTCTGCAGGCGACTTCATCACGAGCCCAGAAATCAGCCAAGTATTCGGCGAGGTGCGTTATGCGTATGGCTTCTCGGGCAAATTGATAACGACCCCCAAGCATTGCGTCTAGCTGTTGGCTGTATGGTTGCTCTCTCAGTGGATGTATGCGGGTGCAGGCCGCGATATTCGTCTCCTGGAACTTGGTCCCGGACGTGGCACGCTTATGCACGACGTCCTCAGGGTACGTGCTGTTCGTGAGTGAAGTGTGTCCATGTGCGGCTTACACGGTGTGCAGGTGTTCTCTCAATTCCCAGCCGCTCGATCAGCTACAAAGGAGATTCACTTGGTCGAGACGAGTCCTGCCATGCGAGCAGCCCAGGAGGCCAAGCTGTCTTCCCTTGTCGAACAGCAGGGATGGAAGCTGCACTGGCACGATGGGTTGGATAGGGTTCAGCCCGACAGCACCAAGTTCACGCTTGCGCTTGCCCACGAATTCTTCGATGCACTGCCATTCCACCTCCTACAGGTGTGTGCAACCGCTTCGACTTCGCATGCGATGTGTGTAGCTCACATCGTGACTTCGCACAGAAAACGCACCATGGCTGGCAAGAAGTGCTCATTGCTTCGGGCCCAGACCCTGCCGAACCTACCATATTGAAACCATCGGACAAGCCGTCACTCGACTTCTCGTCCACCAAACCGCCTGCCGAACGCGCTGCGCGGTTCCGACAAGTGCTGTCACCAACACCCACGCCGTCCTCAACCCTTCTTGGGCTATCATCAACGCGCTTCCAGAAATTGCCCGTTGGTTCGCGTATTGAGGTTTCCCCTGTGTCGTTCAAGATCGCTCGCCAGCTGAGCGAACTGCTCTACGACCGAGAATTGGAGGGTACTCGGTCTGCAGGCAGTGCGCTCATCGTGGATTATGGCGGTGAAAAGGTGTATGGAAACTCCTTCAGGGTCAGTGTCGATCCCCATTCGTCTCGGCGAGTTTCTGAGTTGAAACTGCGTATTGTAGGCCTTCAAGGACCACAAGATCGTGGATCCTTTCCACCGCCCTGGAGAGTGTGATTTGACCGTCAACGTGGACTTCGCCTATTTGAAGGAAGCAAGTGGGGACCTGGGTGCGACGTCTCTTCCAGAGCTTCACCGTTCTCGCTTCTGATATGCCCCACAGCAACAAACCTTGGCCCGCTGTCTCAAGCCATTTTCTTACATCGCATGGGTTTACAAGCACGCTTGGACGCTCTCAAAGCTTCGGCGAAGGACGACGATCGGCGGAAGGACATCGAACAAGCAGCGAAGAGGCTTGTCGATCCTACGGGAATGGGAACACAGTACCAAATCATGGGTATGGCGGGAAGGAGGAAAGGAGAGCTTACAGACGAGGAACGTTGGCCTTTCTTGGAGGTCGCGCACAATGATTCGCAACACCATGAGGCCGATGTCCACCCCTCATCTACATGATAGTGCTGCTTTTTCTTTCTGAATCTCTACACAGGCATGATACACTAGGGACCCTTACTATTTGCATCCCTTCTTCTGCACGAGTACACGACATCCGCATCGGTCACTTGCCGCCTGCCTATGCGAGATTTAAGAGCTCCTTCTATTCCTCTTCGATGCAGCATCCAGCCGTCCGCAATGAGGTGACGGGCCGCGATTCGCGAGAGGCCGTGGCAGGCGCATGTCTCCCGCCTCCGCCGATGAGCCACCCCCCAGGCGAGCGACATATGAGTATCTCAAGTGAGAAAATCCGCATGCATGTAAATCGGCAGTGTAGAGGAGCCAAGCCAAGCAGAGAGCGGCTGGATGATAGAGTGCAATCCCCGGTGCGGGGGCGAATTCCAGGCTGTATGCCGTGCTGCCATAGGCTTCTAATAATGTCATCTTTCGGACTTCGTGAATCAGACTCATGGACTGAGTAGGCAAGATTGTTACATACTGTGTCATCAGGCAGCGACTGATTAGGAATACGCGGGGCCATGATGGTACGCATACATTCAGCGACGCGGAGAACGGGAGCGCGAATTCCGCTTGCGTTTATGACCAGGATATCGCTCGGAGTCATGTCGACTACGTTCTCTGCTGTGGCGCCGCTCCTTGCTCTTTCGTCGGTCCTCATCCTCGTCCGAATCGCCATTGCGCGAATGATGGCGCCTTCGTCGTTGACCACCCTCATCGTCATCCTGTTCGGGATGAGTGCTGCTACCAGCGCGTTCCTCGCGCTTTCGCGCCCGTTCCTTCTCCTTGTTGCGCTTGTACATGAGCTTCTTGACGCATTTAGGGCAGAGCACAAGCTTCACTAAAGCGAACTTGCTCTCTCCATGCTCGATGTAGGAGAAGGGAACCTCGAGGGTGCTCAATGCGGGTCGAATGTCGATGTCTTCCTCTAGGACCTCCTTGTGCAGGGGACAGCGGGTGTTGCCGCAGGTAGTCTCTCCAGCACCTGACAGGACCTCCTCTTCAGTACGCCATCGCAAAGCAAACTACGTACACAATATCAGCATGAAAATACAAGACCGATACACTGCCAGGCCGTACTCACGTTGCCCGACTTATAGTGCTTCAGATCACAGACGGCGTACTCCCGATATAAGGATGAGTAGTACTTCTTGGCCAATCTCTCATCCCATGACAATTGCCTTTCGTCGACATCATCGTCCTCACGGAGAAATCTGTCATAATACACTGAGAAACCTGGAGATAGGGTCCGCGGAAACGTGGTACTCACTTGTGAGAGCTCTTTAGAATGTCAAACTCGGAGGTACCTACAACAGACGGTCCAGCTTCCCCAGAGCGAATCAATGCCATCTCAGGGTATCAGAAGGTAGGTATGAGACATTCAGTGAACACCGTGCCGGTAAGTTGTTGATTAGAAAACCCTAGGTAGAGAGCGAAGGCTGGCGAGGCGGCGAGGCTCGAGAGCAACAGGAGAAGGCTCAACAGCCCAAGTTGCTCAAGCCGCCGCAGCCACAGTTGGTGACAAGCGCGAACGTGACTTTCGTCACAAAGAGGCGTCACACCCTCGATGCGGCATGTCACTCGTATGCTCGATTATGACGGGCGCTTGCAAAGCTGAGGTTTCTAGTCCCTTCATCTTACTTTGTCCTCTCCCCCCGCCTCCATCATGTCCCAACAACCTCAGGCGATGTACGCGACCGACGAGGTATGATGAGCTACGCGTTGACATGAGCGTGTGCGATTTTGACATTGTTGTCAGTATGGTCGGCCGTTCATCATCCTGCGCGAGCAGGCCAAGAAGACGAGGAGCCATGGTATTGAGGCAATCAAGGTACGTGTTACTCCTGCTTAATACATTCAACCAATCTCACAGAAGCATAGTCGCATATTCTTGCTGCCCGCACTGTTGCGAACATCATCCGTACATCCCTCGGTCCTAGGGGTACGCGTACATACTTCTCTGCTAGTCTGCCTAGCGCTCATCCAGCTTTCCTCAGGTCTCGACAAGATCCTCATTTCCCCTGATGGCGAAATCACCGTAACGAATGATGGTGCTACGATCCTGTCACAAATGGAAGTGGACCACCAGATCGCCAAGTTGCTTGTGCAGCTCTCAAAAAGTCAGGATGATGAGATCGGCGACGGAACGACAGGTGTTGTTGGTACGTATGCAGGAGCTCTCGTGCTCTCATGGCTCACTGATAGACCGTGCATATAGTGCTTGCCGGTGCTCTTCTGGAGCAGAGCGAAGAACTGCTTGACCGTGGAATTCACCCCATCCGGATAGCAGATGGCTTCGACCGTGCATGCACCGTCGCTATAGAGCAACTGGACCGCATATCCGACCGCGTTCCGTTCTCCAAGGACGACACCTCAAACCTGCTTAAGACTGCACTCACCAGTCTTGGCAGTAAAATGTGCGTCTCGCCTTTCTTAGCTGCATCATCTAGCGTTCTGACCGGCAATGCAGTGTCTCGAAGGAGCACAATCGCTTCGCCGAGATTGCTGTGGAGGCCGTGATGGCTGTCGCAGACCTCGATCGGAAAGACGTGCCTTTCGACATGATCAAGGTCGACGGCAAAGTTGGCGGCTCTCTGGCAGATACGCAACTGATCCGTGGTGTCCTCATCGACAAGGACATGTCGCACCCTCAGATGCCTAGCGTCGTGCGTGACGCGAAGCTTGCCATCCTCACGTGCCCGTTCGAGCCCCCGCGTCCCAAGACCAAGCACAAGCTTGATATCACGAGCGTGGAGGAGTACCGCAAGCTGCGCGACTACGAGAAGGAGAAGTTCGAAGACATGATCAAGCGCGTCAAGGACACCGGCGCGAACCTCGTCATCTGCCAGTGGGGTTTCGACGATGAAGCGAACCATCTGCTCATGCAGAACGAGCTTCCTGCCGTGCGGTGGGTTGGTGGACCTGAGATTGAGGTCAGTACAACCAACCAGTGATTTCTTCATAATTGTCCTGACTCCAGCCTAGCTCATTGCGATTGCGACTAATGGCCGAATCGTCCCTCGCTTCGAGGATCTCACACCGGCAAAGCTCGGCCACGCTGGTCTAGTGCGGGAAGTCACTTTCGGTACGACGCGCGACAAGATGCTTGTCATTGAGGAGTGCGCGAACGCTCGGACCGTGACTGTCTTCGTACGAGGGTCGAATAAGATGGTATGTGTACGCCGTCTGCTAAAGATCGGAACGTGCTCACCGTTTCATCTGCAGATTGTTGATGAGGCGAAGCGAGCTCTGCACGACGCCATCTGCGCCGTCCGCAACCTCGTCGTGGACAACCGGGTTGTATACGGTGGTGGTGCGGCTGATATCAGCTGCTCATTGGCGGTCGGCAAGGCCGCGGATGAGATACCTTCGATCGAGCAGTACGCTATGCGTGCGTTCGCCTCTGCTTTGGACGCTGTTCCCCTTGCCCTTGCCGAGAACAGCGGCTTGTCGCCAATCGAGACGCTTGCGGAGGTGAAGAGCAGGCAGGTGAAGGAGGGTAACCCCACACTCGGCATTGACTGCTTGAGCAAGGGTGACAACGGTGCGACTCATTGTCTGCTGCTCTGGCAACGGTGCTGACAAATGGACTTTACGCGTACGCAGACATGAAGAAGCAAAACGTGTACGACCCGTTGATCTCCAAGAGGCAGCAGTACCTGCTCGCGACGCAGCTCGTACGCGCAATATTGAA